>JAFEMH010005504.1:0-160732 GCA_022495995.1 Adenophora triphylla var. japonica
AAGGGAAACCGATACCGAAGAACTGGGCCGTCTGGGCCGCAACATGAAAGAACCATTTACACAAGATATTAGAACAATCGAGAAGAATCTAACAAGAAAGCCTCCGGCTGGCAATCTAGACTGGGCTTATCAAAGAAAGAGGCCGAAGAGCATCTTCGAGCTAGGCACACTTCGCAAACAATTTGGGAGAGCCCGATTATGATCCCGAGAACAAATGGGTTAACCCAAGAGGAGGATTCCTTCTATATCCTACCAGGTGCCTAACACGTGCCACCCCCTCTCACTCTTCCCCCGCACTTCGGGAGGAGAAGTCGAGTCACAATTGCCATCACTTCCTGAATGGGAACATATGACACTTCAGTGCCCACACTGCACCAAGTACTCCTCAACAGATTTAAGCGATCAAGGCTTTCTCTGGAACGAAATCCCCGTAAAGGGAAGACGACTCAGCGACAGCTGATGATGATGATGACGATGATAATTGAGTGAAGAGTCAACTGAGGCCCCTATCCTGGGTAAGAATTGGTCAATCAAGTGTAAATGAGCCAACAGAGCCGTGGTATGACTGTTTGTTATCAAGAAGGTTAATCAAGAAACTTCGGAAGACGAATACATGACCGAGTATAATTGGAAGGCCATGAAGTTGCATGGATTCGAGCACGTTGATGTCTTAGAATTCAACACCGCCTACAATGAAGGCTTGGGGAAAGGGTTGGCGTGTATCCTGCTTCCAAGTCAATAGGTCGAAGATTCGATCATATGAGGAAAATTCACTCCTGTCCTCCCATGTCTGAGAAAATCACTATTGGCCAGATCTAAACTTGCCTAAAGTGGTATAATTACAAGGTGACCCGAGAGGAAATCACTTTCCCGAATGTATTTACTGTCGAGAGTTTCTAGAAATGGCATGATACTCCATTTCTCCCAGCACGTAATGCTATGAACATTCTCTGCTTCTAATATTAATAAAGGAACAAGAATGGCATGCACTATACCGGGAAGAAATCGCAAACCGCTAAGTCTGTTAATAACGAATCTTGTCAGATGATGACAATGAGCAAGGCTCTGCCACGAGAGCGAACCGTAGGACGCCCTAGCTCATGGGCCATCCAAGGGTAAACAATACAACCCAGATCAGAAGTCGGTAACTTGGGAAGGCTTATAATGGCCACCAGAAGAGGCTAATGATACCTCAAGTTTCACTTCTGACCATGTTGTAGCTCCTGCTTCAAACCAATGGCCATTAGCCAAAAGTGGCTCCCCTGCTACCGCTTGGGCAAGGGCCTGAAGAAATCCAATGCAGATTAATTCATGGTGAAGTGACCCAAAGTAATCCCCATCCTAAGTATCTTCCAATGAAATTCTAAGGCGTATAAGTTAAGGCCATGTACTGGGCACCTAAAGAAGATCACACTGAGCAAGAGACAAATAAACCTGCACTTTAAAGAGGATCCCGTGCATACCCAGCTTGAAGCAAAAGATAGCCAATATTTCCTCTGGGGTTCCCTACTCACTTCGCCTTATCCCCATGGTTGAGCCGGAAGAAAGCCCCCGCTCGCACTCGTGCCTATTGATGCGCTACTCCCGGGCGATGTACAACCTGATTGGAAACATCCACTACGTGGAACATTAATCACTTTCACGTATCTCGACCTCCCTCAATTTGGGGCCGATCATAATGAGCCTCTCTTCATCAAGGCCCACCAGCCTCGGGACGAACGACGCCTCCTCAAGTCCTCTGGGTTGATAATGGGTCCTGAATGAACATTCTTCCAAAGAAAGATCATGAAAGCTTGCTTGATATCAAGACCTTCACGTACTCTGAAGCCTTCTTCTCTCACGCAAATAAAGCTTACGACTCAACATCCCGAAAGCAAACCCCCTTGAGTTGAAAATTACTTTGTGTGCACCTCTGGAGCTTGGACGTAAATTGATACCTCGTGGAATTCCGTGTTATCGACATCCCGATTACTTTCAATGCCCCCGTCGGGAAGACCTTTGCCGCACCAAGTCAAAGTGGTCCGCCTCAAGCCTCCACCAAGGCTAAGGAAATTCTGTTCCTCTGAATGGGGATCTCTGATCGCACCATTTACGAGATTTAGTCACTTTGGGGAGAGGGCGGCACGAGTATACAAAAAGGAATACCTATTCTCGGGAAATCAAACACGACGAGGTAAAGGTCACATTTCATAATCTAACAAGCCACCTTGCCGAGCCTCCCAAGGCCCAAGCTGCTGCAACATAGATCCGACGGCCACTCGGATAAAATCCCACCGGCCTTGAAAATGATGAGAAAAATGAGCTATCTACCCGGCCTCGGTCCCAGGAAGCGCCAACAAGGAACTTTCAAACTCATCGAAGTAAAAGGACAAAATACTTCGCCACGGCCCGGGATATGAGGGCCTCCCGATGACACCGCAAAGTGGAAAGAGATTTGAAGCCGCCACAGAAAGGTCCCGCCGACAATCCCAAATCTCTCCTCTTCGGCTCCTAATTTGGCTGACTACTTTGTAAAGGGTCCCACACAACCAGAAACATCACAGAGCCCACTCCTACGGCAAGGATGGCTAAAGCTGACAGATAGCCTCAACAAGTTCAGAGGAACCAAGGCTAACCCGGTCCGTAGAATGTTCCTGACCTACCCAAGATACCGGGGCTACCACTACCACGAAGAGTGAGTATACCTTCAGAGGCGTACCCGACTGGTGGAACAGCTTCGAGAAACTCACAACCACTATTCCTCCCGCCCAGAAGATCCGAAACCCGAATTCGAACCGACAAGGCCAAAAGCTAAGGCCACGGAATTTCCCTCGATGGTTGGGATGGTCTCGGTTATGCAGCAATTGTTCGAAGAAGAAGTCCAGTGCCGACTCCGATTGATCTCGGCCACCCAAGAGATGATAGCGGCAATTGAGAAAGGAGAACAAAACAAAGACAAGCTCCGAGTCATGAGGCCACCAATAGCGATGCCGCTAAAGAATTGGGAAACTCTCTCAGCCCGTCCGCGACCAAGGAGGAAATGATCACCAAGCTTGGATTGGTCCCCGTCCTCAGTGTCAATCTAGGACAAGTCCTCCAGTCTCTCTCTGTTAAGATCGAGTCTCTAGGGTCGTCCGATGGCCTTACGCCCGAAGACTACGAAGTCTCGTAGCAAGCACCGTATTCCCTTTCGTTTTCAATGAAATGACGAACCTTTCGAGTATCCCTTGATTGCCACACTAATGATGAATTAATTAATAAAAAATTTTAATTCATTAGATAAAGAGGCAGACACATTAAACAAAAAAAAATCAAACAAAAAAAAAAACTTTGAGCAGGTTGTCCGGGAAGAGGAGAATCGAGCCCAAGCTGCCGAAGAGATTTTGACGAATGTGAATTTGGGAACTGCGGAAGAGCCTAAAGAGACGCAGATTGGTCATTTCTTCGAAGGAAGTGGAAAGGATGCTCGCAAAATCCTACAAAATCCTCAATTCAAAGAAAGTCCCTCTTCATCAAAGAAAACATCATGTGCAGATACGGGTTGCCACCGAAATCATCTCGTATAATGGATCCCACTTCGAAGGGGAATGTGACAAATTGCTGGCGGAATTCGAATAACCCGTCACAAGTCATCACCCTACAGCCCCAAACCAACGGAGCCGTCGAAGCAGCAAACAAGACTCGGAAAATATCATCCGGAAAATGGCCGTCCAAGGTGAGATTGGCCCGAGAAGTTACACCCGGCACTCGGGCTACGTAACATCGGGCCGAACGGCAACCGGGAAACACCTTTTGCCCTCACATACGGAATGGAAGCCGTACTCCCAATCGAGCCGGAAATACCTCGCTCCGTATACCGCTGGAAAGCCAAATCAACGAGGTCGAATGGCTCCAGAGTCGCCATGACGAACTGGCCCTACTGGACGAACGCCGACCGAAGGCCATGGAACACATCCGGAGCCTACCAAGGAAGAATGGCTAGAGCCTTCGACAAGAAAGTAAAGCATCGGGAGATCCGAGAAGGTGATCTCGTTCTAAAAGAAAAGCCCCTACCGTATCAACCCTCTCGGCAAATGGGAGCCTGTATGGGTCGGGCCATATGTCGCCCGTAAGATCTTCTCCGAGGAGCCATGCAACTTGCAGACCTCGACGGGAATCCCTTTGTACACCCAGTGAATGGTGACAAGCCGCGCAGATACTACGCGCAAAAAAAAAAAAACAAAACAAAAAAAAAAAAAAAGCAAAAAAAAAGAGTGCTAAAAGAGTAATACCCAACTAGGTTAGAAACCCAAAAGGGCGGCCTAGGTAAAAAACAGGTTGCACCAAAAAAGACTAAAAGAGTAAAAACTAAAAACAAACAAAAAAAAAAAAAAACAAAAAAAAGAGTGCTAAAAGAGTAATACCCAACTAGGTTAGAAACCCGAAAAGGGCGGCCTAGGTAAAAACAGGTTGCACCAAAAAAAAAAAAAAAACAAAAAAAACAAAAAAGAGTTCACCAGTTGAACTACGAAGACCCGAGCTCCTCAAAATGAGGGGAACGTAGGCAAATGGAAACGGTTCGGTCTAAAGCACAAATAAAAGCCATACTTTGGCATCAATACAATTGATCGCACCATGAAAGCGTCTCAAAAAAAAACTCTAAAGCAATTCAAATATTCATTACAAGTTAAAAGCTCTTTGATGAGTCTAAGCCCGATTCATTCCTACAACCGGCAACCCGCTAAAGGAAAACTAAGATACATAATCAAACTAATGTGTCTGTCATGGCAAGAAAGGGATACTTGGAAACCTCGTAGTCACTCCAAGCCACTCAGACCGGTCTCTCCCTTCTTCTTCCCCTCCGAGTCTTTCTCTTCGAACCGGAAAATGTCGGTATTCCTCCTACCAAGCTCGTATAGGAACAGGGTCTATCAAACCGGCCTCCGTCGTGGCCTTAGTAGCCCTAGCGTCATCCCTCATCTCCCGTAGCCTAGCCGGTAACATAGGAGCCCTCCTCTCCCGTCTCTTGACGTAAGCCTCATAATCGGCCACAGCCGTCTCCGCTCCGGCCATGAGGATTGGCCTCGCCTCGGCCCTCCTCCTCTCGTAAACACCGGTCCTCCGCACCTACAATGGCCTCACGCCGTCTCAAAATAGCCACCCGAGTCTCTCCTGCATGCCCCTCGTACCAATCCAGTACCAAGTGGTCGTGAACACCGGTCTCTGACGCTCGAGAATGACCCGAGGAGGAAAGGCATCGTACCTCCATACTCGGAAAGAAATGGAAACACCGAGGGATCATCCATGGAAACAGAGCCACCACCCCGCGTGGCTACATCATCAAAGCCCTCCAAAGGAACCTCGCTTCCAAGCCAAACCGCCTAAGGACCGTGAGCCGGAATGTAGAAACTGACCGAGAAAGCCCCGGAAGCATAACCACATGGGACCCGTCCCCGAAGCACTCGCGAGTCTCCACCCGCCAATGAGGCACCAACCATCTCGATATCTTCAGCCCGGCGACCCGCCATCCAACGTGCCCCCACGAGCCCCGATCATCAAAATCTACATCAACACCTCTCCCGGCAAAAGTCCAAGGCTCGATCATATCGTAGGTTTCCCGAAGAACCCCCAAACGCTCCATCGCCCACTGTGGTCAAGAGAAACGGGCTGCCCCCGTGCATGTACCGCCGTCCGGTAGCTAATCTGTCGAGAGCATGAAAAGTCTCCCCAAGAATCAAAGGAACGACATCTCGCCTGTGCGACAATGGACGACAACATCCAGCAGAGATCGATGGCAAATCCCGAAGGAATAGACCATGAACAAAGTGCCGAACATGCAAAGTGCAAAGGCATCCCAATAGGCGTCATCCACCAAGCCTAAGCCCCTAAATCTGTCGGGAAGACCGGAAATATCAAAATGGTCGGGACCGCGGATCATGCCTCGTGCTTCCTCCGGAAAGATGAAGAAGGTTGCACAACTTGTCAACAAAAGAAGCTCCTCCTGACAAAGGAATTGCTATCTCCTCCACCTCCGACCTCCAAGCAAGGCCCGAAATTCTTCCACGCCGGAACAATCTCGTTGAAGGAAAGGCAAAAGACATGCCTTCTAGTATCCCAAAACGAAGAAGAAGCCCTTAAGAGGTCATAATCCGGAACCAATTCTTTTGAGAGACCACAAGCATCGTACCTTGTACCGTTCTTCAAAGAAAGACCTTCTCTCATGCATAATTTCCCTAGACCAATCCTTGAACTTGTTGAAAAATGACATTTGGGACTCTTGGGACAATTTTGAGGGAGCTTTTCTAAGGCTTTCCATGGTTTTTCTCTCTTCCTCCCGAAAATGGTCATTTGGGCCGGAGGTTGAAGAAGATATTTGAATTTGAAATAAAGCAAGACCAGGTCCGAACCAAAATTAAAGGACAATGTCGATGCCGTCCCCATCCGCGCGGATACGTTTGCTCCCCATCGAAAAAATCTGCAACACCAAGCCGCTACACCAAAAGAGGAATATTCCGTCCCTGTTGCTCGAAACTTGTGCAAAAACCTCCCCAAACCACCATATACCAAACACCCTTGCAAAAAAAAAAAAAACCAAGGCTCATGCAACACTGCATTCATATTGCATTGCATTCATAAAATAAAATCCTAAATTATTACATTCCAAAAAAGAGAGTGTACAAAAAAAAAAACAACAAACAAACATAAATAAAATCCTAAATTATTACATCAAAAAATGTGCATGATCTCGTACAAATCTAAATCTAAAAAAAAAAATAAAAATCAATCGGAGTCTCCGACCCGATGTCTCCCCGCCCTCTTGCGACTCGGGCCCGCCTCGTCAGGAGCCCCGAAAGTCTCTGCTCGTAATCGTCCTCATCTCCGTAAAGAGGCTCGTCGGGACCAACCGGCACACTCGATAGGGTAAACCTGCATCCCCGAAGAAATCGAATCCGAAGGTGAAGGCGTCCGACTCCCGAACATACGGAGACGAACCACCATGCCGCCGCACGTGTCCCCGCCCGTACGGATCCCCAAGAATGACGTGATCCGAAGGCAAAGGCCGCGCGGTGATCAATGAGAGGAGAAAGAGGGGTCTCGAAGAAGTCTCCGAGGGAATAGAGAAGCCTCCCGTCGGACAGTGCCGGCCGTGGTCTCGCCCTAGCCTCGAGGCGCCCGCAAGCAACCATCCTCCGTATGAACCTCTTAGCCCGATCACTTGCTTCGTCGCCGTCTCGACGACCACCTCCGAAAACCGCACAAAAGCAAAAGCGTCAAAAAAAAAGAAGTGATGCTAGAGATGATGAAACAAAAGAAAGAAAAGAAGGGGAAAAGGTGAAGCCATACCTTCATACTCCTGACGAGGCCGGAAAGCTCGTGGAAGCCGCTCGGCCGAGGGATCTCGCACCCTCAATCGGACTCCCATCCCGGGATGTAGGAAAATCCGTCCGAGGGTACCGCGGGATCCCAAGCCCTCCTCTCCAAAACCCGAGGCATCCTCGCCTCCTCAAGACGAACGCCGCATATGGCTCGATCGCCACGAAGTCCGAGAAGTGCCGGCCTGCTCGGTAATCATCCCAGTCACTTGACCGATCGCCGGGTGCATCATATCGGCGGGAGGCTCCACCGGTGTCCTCAAAGGCGAGTTCACGCCATGCCGGCGCGTCACCCTCTCTCCCGTATAGTAGACGTCGCAAGTCGTGCCCCTCAAAATCCTCCGCCGCACCGGCCCGCATCTCGCCGCCCTTCACCGCGCTACCTCAAAGCGATCCTGTGGGAAGAATATCATCCCTCATCCGTCTCGGCCTCCGTCAAAGGAAGGCAATCCGCGTACCTCGAGAGTCGTACGCCCGGAGCTTATCTTTTCCCTGGCAAGCTTGGACCAAGATCGCATGGCCGGATACGCCCGACGTACGCCTCAGCCGCTTCCACACCGTGACGTGGAAAAACTCCAACGCCCATACCGCGAAAGGTAAAAATCCAATCAATCCAAAGGCAAATAAAAGTGCGTGCTCAAAGGAAAGAGGGAAAGCAAAAAGAGAGCTTATACCTCCAGAGCAAACTCGAAGCAAGACAGGAGCTCACAGCCTTCCGGCCGTATCTATCAAGAGCGAAGTACCTCACCACCCGGCCTCCCCAGAAATATCTCCAACCGTCTCCATGTCCTCCAAGGACCTCAAGAAGGCAAAGATCGCCGTCCCTCAAGCATGCCCAAAGAGCGTGCTCGAAAAGGTAAACCAGAGGAAGGACCTAGCACCGCTTCGCGCTAAACCTATCCTCCCCACTCGTAACTCGCGATGGTCTCCACAATCTTACCGAAGACCACGGCATACTCCATCCCCATCCCCTTTTGGGAATAGGGGAAAATCCAAGAAGAGCTCGCAGACGCATCGCCGTAGCCATCTCTCTCCACTCAATGCCGCGTCCATTGAAGGACAGACCCGTGATCGCAAAGATAGTCGAAGGCGTAACGCCGCCTCGCCCGTAAGAAGTGGAATGTGGGTCGCATCCCACCAATGCCGCGCTAGAGCGAACATCAAGCCTCTTGCTCTTAGGGAACTTGACCAGTCCCCTCAAGCACTCGACAAACTCCCAGAGCCCCGTCTCGACAACAATCCGTCTCTGACTCGCAAAGCTCCTCGGCCCGCATCCGAAGCCGATCCCACAAGTCAATCACGTACTCCACCGATCCTCGAGTCTTCATCTTGTTCAACTCCGTCACAAAACGGTTTCCGCCCGTAAAAAAAAAAAAGAGAGAAAATGTCAAAAGATTGCCTTTGCATTTACATTAAAAAAAAATTCGACAAAGATAACAAAGATACAATGAGCATAGCCCCATTTTTCTCGCATGAAAGAAAACAATTTGCAAGTCCCAATGCATTCATCAAAAAAAAAAAAAAAAGAGGATGCATTCCTACGGAAGTAAAAACTCCGTCCCATTTTCAAAAAAAAATGCATACATGCATATCATCCATCTTACATACAACGGGAGGAAAAATCCGTCCCACTTTTCAAAAAAATCCTAAACATACATACATCTCATATTGGCAAAATGCCCATTCTTTTCAAACAAAATGCATGCATTGCATCATCATTCATCAATATCAAAATTCAATTTCAAAAAAAATCATCATCAAGAAAATGCAATATTCAATTCCAAAAAAAAAAAAAATCACAATTCTTCGAATTTTCACATGAAATTTTTGAATTAAAAAAAAAAAAATGTGGCGAAAATGCCAATTCTTTTCCCAAGCAAAATGCACATTTTTGGGACACTCACAAATTCATTGCAACATTGCATATCATCAATATCAATATTCAATATTCAAAAAAAAAAATTCAAAAATCATCCAAAAATTTCAAACAAGAAATCGACAAGAGGATCAAGAGGATTCGAAATATACCGTTCGGAGATGCGGATCCGAAGCCCAATGTTGCCAAGCATCGGGGTAATGCTCCTCCGCAACCGATTGCGAAAGATTGTAATGCCTCCTCATCCGACGAGCTCCACCGCCTCTCCGCTATGGGACCACGTCCTTGGCCTTGAAAAGCGCCTTCCCGTGTTCCATTGCTCAAAAAATTGAAGAAAACGGACGAATTTTGAAGCTCCTAGGCCAAAAATGGCGTTCTCCTCGTTTTTCTCTCTCTCGCTCTCGACAATTTCAAAAATTGACCGAGGAAGAAGAAGGGCGTTGGCCCTAATTAATACCCCGACTTTCCATCCCTATCCGCGCGGATAGGATTGCAAGGGTCAAAATGACCCTTTTGCCCTTAAAATTTCGTGACTCTCGCAATTCGGCCCCCAACTTGACAAAGTTAACCAAAGTTAACCAAAGTCCCCTTGTCAAAAATATTCCCGGCAAAAAACGTAAGACCGAGTGCCCCGAGAAAGATAACGAGATCCCGTATCTTTCATCAAAATTCCCTAGTCAAACGTAAGACCGAGTGCCCCGAGAAAGATAACGAGATCCCGTATCTTTCATCAAAATCTCCCTAGCAAAACGTAAGACCGAGTGCCCCGAGAAAGATAACGAGATCCCGTATCTTTCATCAAAATCACCCCTATAGCCAAACGTAAGACCGAGTGCCCCGAGAAAGATAACGAGATCCCGTATCTTTCATCAAAATTACCCCGGCTAGCCAAACGTAAGACCGAGTGCCCCGAGAAAGATAACGAGATCCCGTATCTTTCATCAAAATTACCCCTAGCAGCTAAACGTAAGACCGAGTGCCCCGAGAAAGATAACGAGATCCCGTATCTTTCATCAAAATCACCCTAGCTTAAACGTAAGACCGAGTGCCCCGAGAAAGATAACGAGATCCCGTATCTTTCATCAAAATTACCCCTAAGTAGCCAAACGTAAGACCGAGTGCCCCGAGAAAGATAACGAGATCCCGTATCTTTCATCAAAATTCCCCTAAGTTAAACGTAAGACCGAGTGCCCCGAGAAAGATAACGAGATCCCGTATCTTTCATCAAAATTACCCCTAGCCAAACGTAAGACCGAGTGCCCCGAGAAAGATAACGAGATCCCGTATCTTTCATCAAAATTCCCCTGCAGCCAAACGTAAGACCGAGTGCCCCGAGAAAGATAACGAGATCCCGTATCTTTCATCAAAATCTCCCTAAGCAAAGAAACGTAAGACCGAGTGCCCCGAGAAAGATAACGAGATCCCGTATCTTTCATCAAAATTACCCCTATAGCCAAACGTAAGACCGAGTGCCCCGAGAAAGATAACGAGATCCCGTATCTTTCATCAAAATTACCCCTAGCCAAACGTAAGACCGAGTGCCCCGAGAATGATAACGAGATCCCGTATCTTTCATCAAAATTACCCCCGTCAGTCAAACGTAAGACCGAGTGCCCCGAGAAAGATAACGAGATCCCGTATCTTTCATCAAAATTCTCCCTGGCAGCCAAACGTAAGACCGAGTGCCCCGAGAAAGATAACGAGATCCCGTATCTTTCATCAAAATTTACCCCTATAGAAAAACGTAAGACCGAGTGCCCCGAGAAAGATAACGAGATCCCGTATCTTTCATCAAAATTACCCCTAGCCAAACGTAAGACCGAATGCCCCGAGAAAGATAACGAGATCCCGTATCTTTCATCAAAATTACCCCCAGCAGTCAAACGTAAGACCGAGTGCCCCGAGAAAGATAACGAGATCCCGTATCTTTCATCAAAATTACCCCCGGCAGTCAAACGTAAGACCGAGTGCCCCGAGAAAGATAACGAGATCCCGTATCTTTCATCAAAATTCTCCCTAGCCAAACGTAAGACCGAGTGCCCCGAGAAAGATAACGAGATCCCGTATCTTTCATCAAAATATACCCCTAAAGAAACGTAAGACCGAGTGCCCCGAGAAAGATAACGAAATCCCGTATCTTTCATCAAAATTTACCCCTACAGCCAAACGTAAGACCGAGTGCCCCGAGAAAGATAACGAGATCCCGTATCTTTCATCAAAATTTACCCCTAAGAAAACGTAAGACCGAGTGCCCCGAGAAAGATAACGAGATCCCGTATCTTTCATCAAAATTACCCCTATAGCCAAACGTAAGACCGAGTGCCCCGAGAAAGATAACGAGATCCCGTATCTTTCATCAAAATTACCCCTATAGCAGCTAAACGTAAGACCGAGTGCCCCGAGAAAGATAACGAGATCCCGTATCTTTCATCAAAATCATCCCCCTAGCCAAACGTAAGACCGAGTGCCCCGAGAAAGAGAACGAGATCCCGTATCTTTCATCAAAATATTTCCCGACAGTTAAACGTAAGACCGAGTGCCCCGAGAAAGATAACGAAATCTCGTATCTTTCATCAAAATTACCCCTAGCCAAACGTAAGACCGAGTGCCCCGAGAAAGATAACGAGATCCCGTATCTTTCATCAAAATCATCCCCCGGCAGTCAAACGTAAGACCGAGTAACCTGAGAAAGATAACGAGATCCCGTATCTTTCATCAAAATCATTCCCCTAAAGAAACGTAAGACCGAGTGCCCCGAGAAAGATAACGAGATCCCGTATCTTTCATCAAAATCATCCCCCGGCAGTCAAACGTAAGACCGAGTGCCCCGAGAAAGATAACGAGATCCCGTATCTTTCATCAAAATATTTCCCCTAGCCAAACGTAAGACCGAGTGCCCCGAGAAAGATAACGAGATCCCGTATCTTTCATCAAAATTACCCCTGGCAGCCAAACGTAAGACCGAGTGCCCCGAGAAAGATAACGAGATCCCGTATCTTTCATCAAAATCATCCCCTAGCCAAACGTAAGACCGAGTGCCCGAGAAAGATAACGAGATCCCGTATCTTTCATCAAAATCATTCCCCTAAGAAACGTAAGACCGAGTGCCCCGAGAAAGATAACGAAATCCCGTATCTTTCATCAAAATTTACCCCCTAGCCAAACGTAAGACCGAGTGCCCCGAGAAAGATAACGAGATCCCGTATCTTTCATCAAAATTACCCCTAAGTAGCCAAACGTAAGACCGAGTGCCCCGAGAAAGATAACGAGATCCCGTATCTTTCATCAAAATCCCCTAGCCAAACGTAAGACCGAGTGACCCGAGAAAGATAACGAGATCCCGTATCTTTCATCAAAATTGCCCCCCTAGCCAAACGTAAGACCGAGTGCCCCGAGAAAGATAACGAGATCCCGTATCTTTCATCAAAATTCTCCCCGGCAGTCAAACGTAAGACCGAGTGCCCCGAGAAAGATAACGAGATCCCGTATCTTTCATCAAAATATACCCCCTATAGCCAAACGTAAGACCGAGTGCCCCGAGAAAGATAACGAGATCCCGTATCTTTCATCAAAATTACCCCCTAGCCAAACGTAAGACCGAGTGCCCCGAGAAAGATAACGAGATCCCGTATCTTTCATCAAAATTACCCCATAGAAACGTAAGACCGAGTGCCCCGAGAAAGATAACGAGATCCCGTATCTTTCATCAAAATCATTCCCGGCAGTAAAACGTAAGACCGAGTGCCCCGAGAAAGATAACGAAATCCCGTATCTTTCATCAAAAATTGCCCACGGCAGTAAAACGTAAGACCGAGTGCCCCGAGAAATGAAATCCCGTATCTTTCATCAAAAATTGCCCACTGCAAGCCAAACGTAAGACCGATTTCCTGCACGAATATGTCTCGATTTTCCTCAAAGAAAGGCTAACGAAATCCCCAGCAAAGGCTAACGAAATCCCCATCAAAGTTAACGGAATCCCAAAAGCCAGCGAAATCTCGAGTAGAGCTCGAACTACGAAAGGGCTTGATTCCCACTAGGGATACGTAGGTAGCCTATCATTAGGTCCAAATTTCGACCAAAACGGTCACCCTCTCCTTCGGCACAGACAAAGTCCACCGAAAGGCCATTTCAAATTAAGGTCCGAGGCGCCTAAAAAGCCATCATCATCAAGGTCCGAGGCACCGAAAAAGCCATCATCAAGGTTCGAGGCACCTAAAACGCCATCTTCAAGGTTCGAGGCACCTAAAACGCCATCTCCAAGGTTCGAGGCACCTAAAACGCCATCTTCAAGGTTTGAGGCACCTAAGACGCTATCACTAGAAAAGCGATAAATCGCAATCATCCCCGCAGAGACCGAAAATGGTCATTCCTATCCCCAAGCAGAGCGGATACCCGTCGACCGAAAATGGTCATTCCTATCCCTGCCAGAGCGGATAGCCATCGACCAAAAATGGTCATCTCTTATCCCCAAAGCAGAAGTTTCTTTCCAAGAACCGATCGTAGAACTCGCTCATCAAAGTTCGAGGCACCTAAAGCGCCATCATCTCCAGGGTCAAAGACCCGAACTACGACCGGCTTGATTCCCATTCGGGATACGTAGGTAGCCTATCGCTAGGTTCAGCCACCCGATCACTCGATCATCCCGCCAAATATGGAGCCTTACTCTTATCGACGACCCCGCTTCCTTCGAAAGCACCGTCGCCGAGGGGCTACTGTAAGTGCTCCAATTTGAGCTTGTTAGAATTTTCGTTATAAAATTAACGAAAGTTATAACAATTACTAACATTCCTAACTATCCTAACATTCCTAACAAAGTGAGGGTAAAATGGGCATTGTTATTTAAGGTTAAACCTTAAAAAGAATCTCAAAAAAGAAAAACAAATGAAGAAAACCAAATATAGCAATGCCGAAACAAAAACCGGCTGGTCAATTTGAATTTTGAAAAAGATTATTCTTCTTGTCCAAAGCTGAAGCTGCATTTAATGAACAGTGCACGCTGCCTGATCCTATCCGCGCGGACAAGTATGTAATTTTCAGAGGGCTATAAATTGAGCCCTCCAGTCACAAAAATAAAGAGGAAGAACACAAAATGCAACGAACCTCTGGCGAAATATAGAGAGAAAACAGTGAGAATTCTCAAGAATTGTCACCTTTTTCTCTCCAATCTTTCCCAACTCATACTCATCCATTCACTCTCATATTCAAGCCTTAAACACTCATACACTCAAGCTAAACACTCAAGAACACAAGGAAGATTGGTAAACCCTCCTCTTCCTAACCCTAAATCTCATCCATGCATGCATCTTCAAACTACAAAATGTAGTCCTTTCATCTTTTTTCTCTAGATCTAAGAAGATCACCATGGAAGACCATCTCCATGGATGATCTTCTACAAAGATCAACATTATTTTCAAAGCTTTTCTTTCTTACTTGCAAAAATGCACTTTCAAAACCCTAAAAAACCATTTTCAAGCACTAAATCTTGATTTCAAAGGGTAAAATCCCCCTCCCCAAGCAAATGAAATGCTTAGTCCTAATGTACTTAAGGATGGTTTGGTATAGTTGATTCACCACTACAATGTCTAGTGATCACTAACCAAAACCTAGGGAAATGGGGACAAGCATGGATGCAAAACCCCCCTTAAAATCATATTTTCTTTCTTGAGAAGTTGCTGTCCAGTAGCAATTTTCTCAGACCTCAGTCCATGGTCTTAATTTTTGGACACAGATGAACTTGGAATTTGGTGTTGACTACAAAACACTTTTTGTAGCCAACATCCATAGCTTTCCAGACATATTTTTACCTTATTTTTTGGGTGAGTAAAACTCCTCTTTTCAATTTTTCTTTCAGAGGCTAGTTCATCAGCTTCTGGGAATCCAGATCTCATATCTGAGGTTTCCAGAAGGTTTTGACCCCTCAAATCTTCTCCAAAATGGAAATTTCTTTCACACAAAGTTTATTCAAGGAGTCTAGAGAAACTTTCATTCTCTGAGTTCATCCAGATTATGAAGTTTTAGGACCCTTGAATCCATTTCAAAATCAGGTGTCTGCTGCCATTTCCTTCTGGCAGAAGTGACTTCTCAACTTCAAAAGGTTTTTTGAGTACCAAATCTCAATCCAAAAATCTTCCAAAAAATCATGGGATCAGTTTAAAGTCTTAAAAAGACATCCCAATTTTTACTTTTTCCAGTTTCAACTTATTTTGGCCAAAACACACACACACACACACACACAAATGATTTTTAGCTTGGAAGACTCGTTTTACGAGGCGCGTCGGGTGCACACTAACGTCCTTCCCGACGCGTAACATGACCTCCGAACCTAAATCTCTGATCTCGGGCTTTTTTCAAAGTTTTGGCCCTTCAAAATTAAAATGGCGTGGCGACTCCGTTTTTTCCGGTTTTATTTGGTTTTTCAAAGAAACGCAAAAATCGAATTTTTCCCGCGAAAAAGGCAACACATCGTTACAAGCCTTCAGACCTTCTGAACCGCAGCTGCCCCAGCAAGAAGTCAATCAACCAAGAGAGCAAGCACGCCATCAACATCAACCGCGCCATCATCAACCGCATCATCAACCGCGTCAGCATTAGGATTTCTCATTTTGTAATTCCTTTATCCTTTTTTTGCTGAACTCCTTTTTGATTTGTTGGACCACACTCCATGTAATTTTTGTCCAACTTTCTTTTGTTTTTGAAACCTTTGTATTTTGCTTCTCTACCATTGTAAGTGTAACCGCATTGGTAGTAATGAAAAATGCATCATTGGTTCCAAAACCTTGTTCATATCAAACTACTTGTTTGTAGAACAATGAAATCTCTTATGGTTTATAAACTCATTCAAATATTTTCTAACTTAAAATCACTATTTTGAATTGATGTTTAAACATTCAGTTTGAACCGCACTTTGAACTTAAACTCACAATTTCTTAAGTGCACTGAATGCATTTATATACTTTCCACATTGTAAGTTTTCATCTTTTAGAAAGTATAGAAATCTATAGCTTAAGCTAAGTGTGTGCATTGACTTGGGACATGAATTACCATGTTAATTCTTATGGACATGTTCTTACCAAGTACAATGTTTGCTTTTGTTATAGTAGGTAATGGCATCAATCAAATAGGGGGAGATTGTTGGGTATGCATGTTTTAACCCTCCTATTTTGTATTAGATTTGATTGATACCATAACCTCCTGTCTATTTTAAGGACTTTAGGACCCTACGTAATGAAGCTTAGACTTCAATTTTTTAGCTAAGTCCATTTTATAGAATAGGTTAATCTTAGGCTTGAAGACTGGCACAAGTTTCATTGGAAGCAAGGTTGCAGATCCAGCAGTATTCAAAACCGCCCTATGAACCGCACTTGTAAACCGCAAGTGTAGCTCTACCTTGAATCTGCCTATTGAACCAACCGCATGCAACCGCCCTCAACCGCACTCCGTGCAGTTCATGTGCAACCGCATCCATGCAACCTCCTGGTGTAGCAAAACCGCACTTTCCTAACCGTGTCTCACCAACCGCATCCAATGATTGGCTACTTGGAGTGAACAACTTTTTATCCGTTGGAATCCACGTCAGCAATATCAAAAGTCAACCACCATATCTTGTCACGTGATTCAATGTCAGAAAAGATCTGCAAGGATCTTGAAAAGGTGACAGTGTCCTAACCTCATTGCTTGCACTGGAGCCCGATCGCCTTTACTCGCAAAGAACTGTACCAAAGGACAAAAGTGGTTGCCTGTGACCAATAGATTGCATCAAGTAACTCGTCCTTCAACAGCTGTATCCAACGGCTAGTTTCTTGATGCTTGGGTATAAATACCCCCAATCTTCACCATTTGAAGATTGCTTGAAAAATTGAGAAATTGCTGTGTTCATAGAAGCCGAAGCTCGCCCGTAAATTATTCAACCCTTTCAATCTTCATCTTCATACTTCAAGAAATATTCCTAGCCCGTAAATCAAGCCTTAACACATTCAAGAATCATTGAGCTCTACATCTCACGATTTAAAGAGCCTTGATCTTGTTTCTCACACACACACCTCTCTTGTCTAAACACATAGTTTATTCATTCGAGATACACCGGTTATAGTTTTGGATTTGTTCTTCATAGAAAAGATTTTATTGTACTTTGTAATCTCACAATACTTAATATAAAATCTCTCTTAGAAATCCAAGACTAACCATCTTGGTAGTGGACGTAGATCGTTTATCGATTGAACCACTCCAAATAGCGTGTTCTTACTTTCTGCATTTATATTTACTGTGCTTGCTAATTATTTATCTTTGTCTCTGTTTGATCTTTATTTAGTTATCCATTATTGTGAAATAGTGTTTGGAGTTAACAAAGTCAAAACCACACGTGTTTGTAAAACTGCACTTCCCAAAACCGCACCACCAAAACCGCATTTTACAAACCGCCTCTCAAAACCGCTTTACACTCTATTATTTCGCTGTGCATTTTACACTATCACTTGCAGTCTATTATCAACTGCAAGAGGATTTTGTAAGCAAGAGGTTCAGTCTTTAAAAGAGGGCGAAAAAATTTAAATAGCTATTCACCCCCCCCCCTCTAGCTGTATTTTCACCCTTGTTGCCACCTTTGGGACCAACAACTCCCTTCGTCTCAAAATATTTGTCCCATTTGACTTTTTTGTTGAATTTTGACTACAAATATATGATAATTTAATTATGTTCATGAAATTCTAAAAATTTCTATTGATTCACCATTAATAATATTATCAACAACAACTTTTAGAATTTCATGAACATGATTAATCTCTCATAAATTTGTGGTCAAAGTTCAATAAAAAAGTCAAATGGGACAAATATTTTGGGATGAAGGGAGTACAAATAATTTTATCTATAATTTTAGCATTTTAGTATAACTAAATTTCCATGCTATACATATCATAAATGTTTTTTTTTCAAATGTATAATTTATAAATGTTGTATTTTTAAATAATAAATATTTTAAATATCAGTTTATAAATATATGAGAAAAGTACAAATAAGTAAAATATTATTTGTAAAATATTGAAAAATTAAATATAATATTTATTTTATGATAAGTTAGGAGTATATAATTTCATTCAGTGATGCGGGTGCAATTATAAGTTGGGCAAATTGCATTTTAATTACTTAAGTTTTACAAGATGTTTTAATTGGCTATCAAAATTGTATTTGTTACAAGTTGATTACTGAATTTGTATTTTGCTTGCAATAAGGTACAAATTTGGACAACTCGTTAAAAATCTAATGAAAAGTATGACATTTGTTACTCACGTGACATAATTAATGGGCATTTCTATCTTTTCTGTGCAATAAAAACGAATCAAATTGGTCAAAGGTGTGCGTTCAATGCAAATTACCCCCTTTATATATTATAAAGAATAAGAGGCAAAGTTACCTAATGAGCTTTGGCCCAGTGGTATGATGGTGGCATTCCGTAGGGAAGGTCACCGGTTCGATTCTCCCCAAGGGGAATCTATGTGGTTTAATTTCTACCATGGGTTTCGTGGTCCTTAGAGTCCCCTGGCACATCCGTGCTTAAGGAAGCAAAGACCGCCGGGCTTGCAACCTCAGTGTGGGAGTTCAAATCTTGGTGGAGCACTTAATCGGAGCAAATGTATTCGTGTTGTAATAGTGATGTAATTGCCGGCAGAGCAAATGGAGCAGCCCATTCGTGTCAGAAGAGTGTAAATACCTTGTGAGGGCTTCCTGGGGGCCGTGAGTATAAGGGGTGCCGCCACCCCTACCGCATAGCAAGCACATTCCGCGATTTACCTCCGCCAAAGATACCGATGACCGGTACTCACTGGTCCAGACTGATCCGCGAAACTGGGGAACCTGGGTAATCAAAAAAAAAAAAAAGAATAAGAGGCAAAGTTGTAAAATAATAAACTAATGACATTAATAAGACAAAAGAATTAAGTTTGGGATAATACAAATTAACCCCTTTATTTAATTTTAAATAAATACTTATAAAAACACTAATAAACAAATTTCCTTCTAAAATACTTATAAAAAAAACAAAAGAAACCTTATGTACAAAAAAAAACATTTTAAAAGTTTTTACCTATCATGATTAGAAAAAAATATATGAATAAATATCAGAGTGACATACTTAAAAAAACAAGATATGCACTGAACGGGATATTTCGTGATGGGCCAGGCCCAATACATATCTACGAGCTTTGGGCTACCAAGCCCACAAATGGATCAAGATCAATAAAGCCCAGCAAGGTTTGGAGACATGGCCCGTCGATACACTAGATGGCGGTCGTCGCCAATGAGCGACCAAGCCCATCTAACGACGAGCCTTCCCTTCACAAGCCAGTCCTTTCCAACGTGGAACGACGGTCGTCGCCATTGAGCGATCTGACTCGTTCGTCCACTCGTTGAGTCCCAATGAGGCGACGACCCTCCTGGACATACAGCTCCGGATCGTTCCTTCGCTTAGCTTCCTCAATAAGCTTGATTAATTAGCTATATTGGGGTAAAGTCAGACCTGACACTGGGACATTCTGTGCGTGCAATCATGGAAACAGTAATAATGCCAAAAGGCGTGCAGGTTGACTTTCCTTTATAAGCCAAACTACTTATCTATGTCAGATACAACAGTGTCCTTACTTAGGTGAAGCAATCACGGCGTGACACGTGTACGCCTAGGGAATCAAGATGATCCAACGGTTGGCAGCAACCCAATCCAACGGTTCATATGAAAATCCTAATACCACCTCTTCCACTATAAATATGGAAACACAATCATGGACAAAGGTAATGCATTTCTGCATATTTACGTACACACACACTCTCCATATTATTATCACTATTTTCCAGTTTAAACGCTGATTCTCACGTCGGAGGGGCTTGCCGGAAGATCCCCGGCACAGTTTCACGATTGCTTTCTTGTGTTGTGCAGATCCGAAGTCAGCTCAATCATTCGCTGGACACAATACCTGAGCCCAAACATATTTCTGCACCATCATGCACAAATAATAAAATGTCTTAACTAATGCAAATGCAAATAATATAAAAGAAAAATCAAAGAAAAGAAAAAGTAAACCCCAATACTTTCTCACTTTTACAGCAACCCCATTTCCCATGAAATTCACCACACTTTTCCTACTGCCGCAACCCCTTACCACCGATCCTAGTCACAGGACCCAGTTCATCCCTCTCATTTCACTCCTCCTCCCTTACCTTTCCACCACCATCATTAGCCTTCCTCTAATAATCAAACAAATTCGACCATCACACTCTTCCTCCGCCTTTCCTACCTCCTGAGTTCTTCCTCATTCCCTCCTGCCTTGTTCGACCATCTCCTTCTTTCTCTGTCAAACCCTCCTCTGATCTAGGTTAATTTTTTTATTTTAATCTTTCAATTTTTGGATAATTTATTTCGATTTCACTATTGCTGATGATTTGGGAGAAAATATTTTGATTGTTTTTATGAAAAATGGCGATTTATGAGAAAATTTGGTTATGGTGTGGAAAAAGGTAGGGAGGTTGATATAAATTCAATTTTACATCTATACCCCTTAATTACATTGAAATTCCTTATCAACATTTCGTATGAAGACTTATCTTCACGTAAAATTTTCGTGCAACTCCTATTACATTACATGGATAAGACAAAAATGCCCATTTATGTCATGGCACATGATATATTTTTCGTTAGATTTTTAATGAGTCATTCAAATTTGTATCTAATTATAACAAAAATACAAACTTAGTAATCAACTTGTTACAAATACAAATTCAATAATCTATTTAGGCCTATCAATTTGGGCTCGTTACCAGGTAATCCGCTTGACCCGACTCGCTAAATACCTGGCTCGACTCAACTCGTTAATATATGAGAGTTTAAACGGATCACCCGATTTAACCCGTGAAAATAAAAGAGTTAAAGCAAGGAAACCCGCCAACCCGTTATAACCCGTAAATGTTGCCGATCATTATTCCAGGTTGTCCATTCCAGTCAAATTTTCGAGCAACTTATCCGCCGCATTTTCTGAACTTTCCTACCGATTTTCCAAAGAACTTTTCTCGGTCATCTTTATCGCGTTCACTGGCCATCTTTTCCTAATCGTTACCCGTCGTTTTCGACCATCATTTCCAGTATGGGTTGTGTTAGGTTCACTTTCAACCATTTGTGTTGTGTATTTCGCATTTAGGTACGAATAGACGCGGGTTGGCCATGAAACCGGTTAATTTTGCCAACCTGGTTTTTAAGCTCCCAAAATCCAAACCGAACCGAACCGCCTAACCGGCTCAACCGGTTACGGTTTAGGCGGTTTACGGTTTAACTGTTATCCGGTTAACCTCCGGTTTGACGGCTGATATGCTCTACCAGGAGTCTTTGGTGTTGCTCGGCCGAGCAACCCTTTAGGGTTTAGGGTTTTGAGGGTTGCTTCGCCGAGTCTTTTGTTCTGCTCGTCACTGAGCAACCCTTTTAGGGTTTAGGGGTTGAGGGTTGCTCGTACGAGTCTTTGGTGTTGCTCGGTACTGAGCATATCATTTTTCGCTTAATTTTTTAACGGTTTTTTGAAAAAGTTAACTTTTATTTTTTTTCAATTTTTTTGGATAGATAAGACTATTTTAAACTTAAGTTTACTACATACATTTTTTACAAAAAGGTTTATAAAAAAGTTATGAATTTTTAAAGAAATGAAAGTTAACGGTTTTTTGAAAAAAGTTAACTTTTAATTTTTTTCAATTTTTTTTGGATATATAAGACTATTTTAAACTTAAGTTATCTACATACATTTTTTGAAAAAGGTTTATAAAAAAAGTTATGAATTTTGAAAGAAATAAAACTTAACTTTTTTAAAAGAAACAAGTATATAAAAGAAAAAGCGACGGTACCCTTAAATTTTATTAATTAAAATACAATTACAACGAGGGTATTGGTAGGAGTGGTGGTGGTAGGTGGTAGTAGTGGACCTGGACCTAGTGGTATTGATAGGAGTGGTAGTGGTTGCAGGTAGGAGTGGTAGTAGTAGTGGTGGTAGTAGCGGTAGTGGTAGTGGTGGTAGTAGTAGTAGTGGTAATAGTAGTTGTGGTGGTGGTGAATGGTGATGTTGGTGATGTAGGCCGATAGTAGTGGTAGTGGTAGGTAGCGGTAGTAGTGGTGGTGGTAGTAGTAGTAGTGGTAGTAGTAGTGGTGTTGGTGGTGATGGTGGCGCACGGTGTAGACTAGTAGTAGTGGTATTGGTAGGAGCTGGTAGAGATAGGAGTGGTAGTGGTAGCGGTAGTAGTGATGGTTGTAGTAGTAGTAGTGGTAGTAGTGGTGGTGGTGGTGGTGATGGTGGTGGTGTAGACCGGGTAGTAGTGGTATTGGTAGGAGTGGTAGTAGTAGCGGTAGTAGTAGTGGTGATAGTAGTAGTAGTGGTAGTAGTAGTAGTGGTGGTGGCGGTGGTAGTGATGGTGGTAGTAGTGGTGGCGGTAGTGGTGGTGGTGGTGATGGTGGTGGTGTAGACTAGTAGAGTGGTAGTACTAGTAGTAGTGGTAGTAGTGGTGGTGGTGGTGGTGCGGTAGTAGTAGTGGTGGTGGTGGTGGTGATGGTGGTGGTGGTGGTGGTGGTGAACATAACGGCTAGTTTGAAAAAGTAGCCGTTGGAATGAGTTCTGGCGTTCTGCTCGGCCGAGCAACTCATATGACTCGGCCGAGCATGACCGTTATTGGAAATTAACACTACCGGAAGGTTATGCCTCGTAGAGCAACTCATAATGACTCGGCCGAGCAAGCCAAAACCGGCGGTTAACCGGCGGTTGGCCGGTTTTTCAAAATTTCAAACCTTAACCGAACTGGCCAATTTCGGTTTTGCAGCCAGGTTAACCGCCGTTGACCGATTTTGACCGGTTTTGGCCGGTTTTCAACCTCCCGGTTGGCCGGTTCGGTTTATAAAATGGACACGTCTAGGTACAAATAGGGTAGAGAGAGAGAGAGTAGAGGAGAGAGAAAAATAAATTTTTAAAATCAAAATCCTACACAAAAACTAATGCTATGCTTCATACTTGTATACAAAATTTCAATTTTCGTTGATATTTGGCAGAAAGAAAGTAAAGAGAGACGCAAACTAGAGAGAGGAATTAGAGGGAGAGAGAAATTGGAGAGAAGATGATAGTCGACAAATTTTTAGACTAAATGGAATTAGGGAGGGTATTTTGAAAAATTAACATTATTCTCTTGCTGAATGAATCATAAAAAAAATTGAGAAAAAAAAATTGAAAACAACTTATAGCTATTGGGTTGATCCGAGCGAGTCCAACCCGTTTAACTCGCATGTTAAATGTGTTGCATCGAATCGAGTAATACCCGTTCTAACATGTAACCCGTTTCAACCCGTTACCCGTAATTACCCAACTCAAACTCGACTCAACCCGCTTGTTTGTCACACTTGAATCTATTTAAACATAATCAAAACTATAAATATAAAAAATAAATCTAAAAGTTTCAGATATGCTATGGCAGTAGTATAGCCTATGGGTGTGGGTGGTACTGGTACCTGGTCAAAAGTCGGAAAAGGTGAGAATTTTGGTAGTGTGTGACGAAATATACAATTGCTTACGGTACGCGCTAGTTGTTTTGTTACAAAAGAAATGGCCAAAACGTTGCTTTCCAATTGCTTTTGTCACACCTTT
Organism: Adenophora triphylla var. japonica; assembly: GCA_022495995.1. Classification (NCBI taxonomy): domain Eukaryota; kingdom Viridiplantae; phylum Streptophyta; class Magnoliopsida; order Asterales; family Campanulaceae; genus Adenophora; species Adenophora triphylla. The sequence continues at coordinate 23,853 of JAFEMH010005504.1, forward strand.
TTTCATTTGATTACATGTGACGAGACCAGACCCCTACTTTTTCTTACAGTTTTGATGGGTCCCACTCAAAGTACTACCGATCTGTACCTTCACAGTAAACTTTAAATTAACATACTCCTCCCTATTTTCTTACACGAGAACTAAAAAAAATTACTCCCTCCGTCTCGATGTCTCGATCGACTTAGAATTTTTTGAAATGATACGGGAATTAAGGAAAAGGTAAATGTTGTGACTGTAATTTAAAAATAGGAGAGAGAATGAGTGGAGGGAATAGTAAATTATAATGGTGTTGTGAATATTAAAATGACAAAAACTCATGTGAGAACAGAGAAACCCGTCTCATCCATGAGACGGGTCGGATCCATAACCATGACCCGTCCAATAATACCCACGCACCACTCTCTCTCTCTCATCACTCTCTCTCTATACGCAATAATAACAGGATCCCTCCAATCGTCTTCTCAAAAGCAATCCTACCTTCAACCTACACACCTACGACCCAAAAATCCATCTCTTCCCTAATTTCATTCCCCGTCACCGCTCAATGTCTTTCCCTCGCGCCGTAGCTCCTCAAAGCCCTAACCCCGGGGTTCCATTTGTTCGATCGAGGGGTTTAAATCGTCGATGACATTGCTCTCGTCGCGGCCGCCTAGAAACTTCGAATCGAAACGATTAATCCGGATGACATCTTGTTCGAGGGATGCGATTACAATCACCGGCTCATCACCATGGATTTCCACTAAGGATCCCCGTCCTTCCGATGAAGAGATGGTCGAGACCTACGTCCAAACCGCATTGCCGTCCTCGGAAGGTCTTCTCTCACTCTCTTCTTATATTAGTCCCTCAATTTTCTTGATCAATTTGCAGCATTTGTCGACCCCAGTTTTGGGTTATGGATTTGGGTGTTACTGTTCCACTGTTGATAATGCTTGGAATCCCAAATGTTTTCAGTGTTTAGTCCGCGAGGGAGATGGGTATAGATCAACTTACCGAGTTGCTAGCTTCGGTTTTCATAGTGAGGCATCAATTTTATGTTGATGCTTACGGTATATTTGGTTTGATGGAGTAATAGTGTTAGGAACTGTTTTAATTTTGAGTAATACTTCTCATTTGTTTAAGTAATAGTTTGTATTGCTATAAGTAATAGTACTACACTTGTGAAGTAATAGTGTTATTTTTTAAGCTGTAATAGTTTTAGGAACTGTTTTCATTTTGAGTAATACTTCTCATTTGTTTAAGTAATAGTTGGTATTGCTATAAGTAATAGTACTACACTTGTGAAGTAATAGTGTTATTATTATTTTTTAACTAATAATAGTTTTAGGAACTGCTTTCATTTTGAGTAATACTTCTCATTTGTTTAAGTAATAGTTGGTATTGCTATAAGTAATAGTACTACACTTGTGAAGTAATAGTGTTATTATTATTTTTTAACTAATAATAGTTTTAGGAACTGTTTTCATTTTGAGTAATACTTCTCATTTGTTTAAGTAATAGTTGGTATTGCTATAAGTAATAGTACTACACTTGTAAAGTAATAGTGTTATTTTTTTTTTTTTAACTAATAATAGTTTTAGGAACTGTTTTCATTTTGAGTAATACTTCTCATTTGTTTAAGTAATAGTTGGTATTGCTATAAGTAATAGTACTACACTTGTGAAGTAATAGTGTTATTATTATTTTTTAACTAATAATAGTTTTAGGAACTGTTTTCATTTTGAGTAATACTTCTCATTTGTTTAAGTAATAGTTGATATTGCAAAACAAGTATTACGTTTACTTATGAACAATGTTATTTTATATGTATACAGTCATTACATTAAGAGATGGTAACTATTATTTTTTCTAAACCACTGAAAAGCCGAAAAAATAATATAAAAACTAAAAAAAAATAAAAATATTCTAACCCAACACAACAGTCATTACATTAAGAAAAAAATATTCAAATAATAGTACATAATAAAAAAAATAATAAAAAAAAGCAAAAAGAAAAAATAAAAAAAGCAAAAAGAAAAAAAATAATAAAAAGAAAAAAAAATAATAAAAAAAAATAATGAAAATAAAAAAAATAATAAAAAAAAGCAAAAAGAAAAGAAATAATAAAAAACTAGAAAGAGAAAGTACGCATAGTAAGAGTTGGGGCACTGGGACGTGACCTTTTGCTTCTTTGATTTACAAGAGTGGAAATAGTCTGGGTCATGGGTCATGGATCATGGGTTATTCCGACCCGTCTCACCCATGAGACGGGTATTGTTGTTCTCACAGGAGACCAACTCTATTAAAATAATGTAGGAGAGAGAATGAGTGGAGAGAATAGTGATTTAAGGTTTCCATTTTGGGCCGTCCTAAGTCGGGTGAAACGCCCAAAATGGCAAAAAGTCCTAAGTCGGCCGGGACGGAGGGAGTATACTTCCTCCTCCGTTTCACTTCAAATGAGTCACTTTTTTTTTTTTTGATCCGTTCCATTTCAAGTGTGTCATTTCATAAATGGAAATATATGAACAGTATTTCGAATATTTATACCCTCATAATGTTTATATATTTACAAAAAAATTATTCATTATATCCTTATAATTTTAAAATATTTAAAAAAAATCATACATTAATTTACTATTCCTTTCACTCATTCTCTCTCCTATTAAATATTTTTAATTTTTACATTCTCTCTCCTCTAATCTTCTACTTACTTTCAATTATTTATTCATTTTTTAATTTTTTTAAAAAACTGTGAAATGATCTCATGACTCAATTGAAGTGGGACGGAGATAGTACTATATTCGCTTCATCCTAGTATAATTTTTTTTTTTCATAAAGTGTTTCTTTATAAATTACATACCTTTTTTAAAAAAAAAATTATTTTTTATATTAATGAGATCCACATGTTATACTCATAAAAACAATTTAATTATTATTATCTACAACATTTTCTGTCTTATATCTCAATTTTTACATTCACAACACATACTTCACTAATATTTTTTCATAATTTACATGTAAATAATAAGTGTGTAAATTATAGCGGGATGAAGGGAGATTTTTTTTTTTTTAAAGATTGGGTTTTAATTTAATTTTATTAATGATAAATAAATTGTTTTAAGGCTACATCGAGGGCAATTTATATGGAGTTGGTCTTATAAAAAACTAGTTTTTTCTTAAGATAAGAAAAAACGTGTTTTCAAAATAAACGGTGGCAATTTTGTAATTACTGGCAACCATGTTCAAAATAAACGGTGGCATTTTCGTAATTAATGGTTCCCCCGTTTATGCCAGTGCCTGTTTAACAAATCACAAGATGATAAAGTGCCACAAGATATGTAACAAAGTGCCGAAAAAGTGCCGCACAAGCTTAACAAAGTGCCAGTGTCGGTACCGACACTTTGTTAAACTGAAACTGGCACTTTTTACACGGGCACTTTTAAATACATAAACTGGCACTCTTCACACTGGCACTCTGTTACACTAACACTGGCACTTTGTTACACTAATATTTTTGCTGGCTCTAAAAAATATGAGCACTGGCATTCAAAAATACATGGACTGGCATTTGAAAACACATTTACTGGCACTCAAAAATGCATATACTGGCACTCAAAAACACTGATAATTATTTTTGCTGATATTCAAAAAAACAAGAACTGGCATTCAAAAAAACATGGACTGGCATTCAAAATTACAAGAACTGGCATTCAAAAAATACATTGACACTCAGTTACACACTTACTGGCACTCTATTATACACTAACTGGCACTTCAAAATACATGGACTGGCACCCCAAAACACATACACTGGCACTCAAATTTCCATCTGATTTGTTCTGCACACGAGTAGTACTGGCATTCCAAAACTATTGCACTGGCACTCAATTTATAATACACTGGCACATCAAAATCCCCCCAACCCCTTCATCCTTCTTCCACAACGCACCACCAGATCAAATCCCCCCAACCCCTTCGTCCTTCTTCTTCCACAACGCATTGATTCTTCTTCAAATTCCCCAACCCCTTCGTCGCCCCAACGCCAGTTAATCCATGAATCTAGCTTCAACAAATCCACTAACATTTGCAAGTCTTCGATTCTTCAACCGATAAATTCATGGAATTTGAAGTCTCATTTATCTCGCTCTCCATTAGAGCTCCCAATCTCGTCCCCGAAGCAGGTACTGGCTAGGTTTTTCTTCACTTTTTAATTTTGATTGGGTCGTTGATTGGGCGATTGTAGATAAGGGATTGGGGCGTTGTTTCGATGCACAGAGAAATGGTGAGGAAGGGATTCGGGAGAGACAACTGGGGAGGAGGCGATTGAGGTCGCCGGTGAATAATGGAAATTCACGGACGATTTTGGGAGCGGCTTTGCGTATAGAGAGAGAGAGAGTAGAGAGAGAGAGAGCGCTCCTTTGCGTTGTGAGAGAGAAGGATTGTGCCGAGTAAAAACACGTTTTTTTTGTTAAGTTAACAAAAAACGCGTTTTTTATAAGTTTTTGGCATTTATATGTCAAAGACGGAGAGAGTATACTGCTATTTTTGATAAAAAAAGAAATTGTAAATATAAATAGGGATGACAATGTGGCGAGTTAGGGTGCTCTAGTTAGGACAAAACTCGAACCCATCCCATCCCATCAATTAGAACAAAAGATATAAATTATGGAGTTTTTATCAAAAACTATCTAAAAAAAAGATATTATTTACAAAAAAAAAATGTAAGATGTGATATTGCAAAAAACTACCTTTTTTTAATTTTTTTGTTTTTGTCTTTTTAGTTAAGACAACTAATAAATGTATTTATCAATTTAAAGTGCATTTATCAATTGTTTATAACTGATAAATTCATTTAACATTTTTTAAAAAAATATTTTGTACTTGATTTTTTGGTTAAAACAACTGATAAATTCATTTATCATTTTGTTAAAGAGTATTTTATTCTTGATTTTTTGGTTAAACAACTGATAAATGCATTTTACATTGATAAATTTATTTATCAGTTGTTTATAACTGATAAATGCATTTATCAGTTGTTTGACAGATAAAAGCAAAAAATAAAAAAAAATAAAAAAAATAAGTTTTTTGTAATATTTAAAGAGTTTTTTTTTTTGTAATATCCAACTTGTGTGATTTTTTTTTTTTTAATATCTATCTTTCAAAAGTAATTTTTGATAAATGCCCTGAAATTATTAACATTTTCATCATACAATTCTATTTTCCCCTTTTGTCTTATGAATATTGACACCTATATTATGATAATAAAAAAAATAAAGAAAAACATTACATCGCAAATAATAAATAGGAATAATATATACGTATACCAACATTTAAAAAATTTTATAAAAAAAAGGTGTACATTATACGTGGTCGAATTAAACAGCCGGGTACAAAGTAATCTCAAACCCGTCAAATTTCGAAAAATACCTTCCAAAAATCCTTCCCATTAAGGTCGTGTAAATACGAGTTTAAAATTTATTGTAAGAACATGAATTAATATAACATATATATACTTAATAATATAATGATCAATATTATAATATATGGTATAAAGTATAGAACTCAACATAATATGTAGAATTCCATAATATAAGTATACCATTAAATGATGGGCATAATGGTAATATCTTATATATCAATAGGTGTAGTCCCTAAATGAAGTGCCCCTTGGATTCCTATATAAAGGCCTATCCATCAAGCCTATGAATCCACTAGTTACATTATTCTCATTGAGTCCAAACTCTTTCTAAGTAATTGAAGAATAAGGAGATTAAAGGGCACTCATCATTTAGAAGATCTACTCCTCCCTAATTTGAAGTCTATCTTCTTACTTGATCCTCTTTACTCAAGAACAAGAACAAGATTAAGAACGAACATGGAATCACAAGGTAATTACACGCTTCCGTCTTCTTCTTCTTCTTCTCTTCTTAATCTAGTAATGAGTCGGTTCATGTTTAATGGATCGTAATTGTTCCAACAATTGGTATCAGAGCCTGGTCATATACTAGATTGAGTTTGAATTTCTTATAAAGTCTTGTGCTTTAATTTGTTTTAAATTCATGTATAATTACACTTAGTTTTGTTCTTGTACATAATACTCATTTTGTCTAAGAGTATTATGTTCATAACTTCATTCTATTTCTGAAATTTTGGTTTTACTCAAAAGGCTTTCAATGTAAGATTATCCCATTTTTGAACATAGCCACCATCCTTGGATGCGTTGTGAGTTTGTTCATATGCATAGCCACGCATTTTTTAAATGTGTTGTGAGTATGCGGATCTACTTACTTTGGTTGAAAATTGAGTCACCATTAAATTAAAAACTTCATTCAAATTCTGAAAATAATTTCGGAGGCATCATTGAGAGTGCGTAAAGTGACAACAGGAATTTTGGGTGATCAAAATAGTATCATATGAGAGTTCTTTGATCTGCCGTATATGAAGTTAAAATACCCACCATTCATGTCGAAGATCACTCTAGAATTTGTACAATTGCTGATAGATGTGATCTGAAAGGCTTGACAGTGAATGAACGACTTGTTAGAGTGGCTTTTAATTGGTGACTATTCATAAAGTATAATGGTGACTTTTTACTCCACGGCTGTTCATAAAGTATTATGGACCGTGGCTATTCATAATTACTCCACGGCTTTTCATAAAAAAGGAGTATAATGGTGACTTTTCGTTGCCCAAAAATTTTGATAATTTATTAATAAATTATAATGTCTGGACACCAGTCGCGCTTCGGTGGTTCTTGGAGTTATTAAACTTTAAGAATGGACGGGTAGAACAAAAGGATATTGTCTTTTATTAATGAATTTCGTTTGTTTCTTTACCATTTAAATTTTTCAGAAATTACCTTAAAGTCTTAAGTGCCCTAAAGTATGATTAATTATATGCTTAAACAAATTTATTCATTGTTTAAATAATATTGTTGCCAAAGCAATTTACGTTATTTAAATACAAATTTGTTAAAGTGATGAATGTAAATATTGATATGTGATAACATGCTTATTTTTCAAAGGAGACCTTGTTATTGACTAAGTGTTTATATTCATGGGGTAATAATTGAACTAAACTTTTGGTCATTTTAAATGTTGTGAACCATCCCAAAGAAAGGCGGGTGTTTAAAGTGAATTGTTTATATTCTTTATTGCCGGGGAACAAGTACCTTAAACTTTAGGACACTTTTTATACTTGATCCGGCCCAAAGGAAGGCAAGTATTTAAAGTGTGTTGTTTAAAGCTATTTGTTTACCCTAAGATAAATCAAATTGTGAGTCAATTCGCAATCCAAAGATTAGTCTTGATGTCATATTGATTATCTTTTATTATGATGGAATTCATTTTGATATAATTAATCATTGTGTAGTTTTTTATATATGTTTTGTTTCATTCTTTTGTTCTCTTCATTCAGATTTGATCTGTGCTTCATCTGTTACTACTGCCTTAAACTCAATTCCTTTGCTAACTGGGACAAACTTTAAAACTTGGAAAAACAAGATTATTATGGTCTTAAGTACATTTGGACCTTGACCTCGCATTAAGAGAACAAGCTCCCGCCCTCTAACTCGATAAAAGCACCGCGGAAGACCGCTTGAGTTCGAAGAGGTGGAAGCGTTCTAATCGCGTCGGCCTAAGTATAATAAAGAATGCTCCTGAGACATTTTTGAACAGTGTCTCCGAGGATGATGGAGCTAAAGGCTTTTTGGATGCCCTAGAGGAACGCTTTGCTAAAAGCGATAAATCGGAAACAAGTGCTACCTTAAGAAAGCTTGTTTCCATGAGGTACAAGGGCACCGGAAGCATAAGGGAATATATAATGGAAATGTTTCATCTATCTTCTAAATTAAAGGCACTCAAGTTAGACCTTTCGGAAGACTTGCTTGTGCATTTGGCTTTAATTTCTCTTCCTCATCAATTTGATCATTTTGAAATGACCTATAAGTGTCAAAAGGACAAGTGGAACATCAATGAATTGATTTCACATGTGACAGAGGAAGAGGATAGATTGAAACAATCTAAACCCGAAAGTGCTCATTATGCATCTACCTCTTCTCGTGGGATAAAGAGAAAAGGTAAGGAGATTGCGGTTGCATCAAAGAAGCCTAAGGGATCATCAAATGATCAAAAGGTGAAAAAGTGCTTCTTTTGCAAGGACCCCACTCACATGAAGCCCGATCGCCTAAGTATCGCCAATGGCGAATTAAGAAAGGTATGTCATTTAGCTTTGTTTGTACTGAAGCTAATTTAGTTTCAATTCCTTCGTATACATGGTGGTTAGACTCCGGTGCAACTACTCACATAAGTTCATGTATGCAGGGTTGCACCGAACTACCGAACGCCCAACGAAGGTGAAAGATTCATCTACATGGGAGCTGGAAAGCCGGTAGAGGTGGAGGGCATAGGGACTTTTAGATTATCTCTTAGTACCGGATATTATTTAGTTTTGAATAATGTATTTATTATTCCATCCTTTAGACGAAATTTAATTTCCGTCACTACATTAGATCGGGAAGGTTATTCCTGTATCTTCGGTAATAATAAATGCAATTTATATTTTGATTCAAAGCTTTTTGGTACTAGTTCTTTGTCTTACATTGATAATCTATATTTACTTGACACAGTCAATTCATTAAATGAGTCTCATAATAATGAAACTAACCCTTGAGGCATAAAAAGAAAGTTTTCAAGTAAAAACTCTTATACCTTGTGGCATAGGCGTTTGGGTCATGTCTCCAAAAGGAGAATTGACAAGCTTGTGTCTGAGGGAATATTACATAAGCTTGATACTCCGAAAAATAACTTTTGTATTGAATGCCTTAAAGGAAAATTCACGAATAGTACAAACAAAAATGAATCCTTGAGAGCTACAAAAGTCTTAGAACTAATTCATACGGACATATGTGGACCGTTCCCTACCCCTTCATGGAACGAAAAAACATATTTTATTACATACATAGATGACTTCTCTCGTTATGGATACATTTATTTACTTCATGAAAAGTCTCAATCATTGGACGTTTTCAAGTCTTTTAAAGCCGAAGTTGAAAATCAACTTGAAAAGACTATTAAGAACGTTAGATCCGATCGTGGTGGTGAATACTACGGTAGGAATGACGGTTCGGGAGAACAACGTCCGGGTCCTTTTGCTTGCTATTTGGAAGAGTGTGAGATTGTCCCTCACTACACCATGACGGGGACACCTAGCATGAATGGTATATCCGAGAGACGTAATAGAACCCTTAAGGATATGATAAGAAGTATGATTTCTTGTACTTCTTTACCTCACTCATTATGGGGTGATGCTTTGAAAACCGCAACCTACCTACTTAATAGAGCTCCTTCAAAAGCTACTAACAAAACCCCTTATGAATTATGGACCGAAAAGAAACCGTCCCTAAATCATCTTCATATTTGGGGTCAGTCAGTAGAAGCTAGGCCTTATAAACCTAACGAAGAAAAGTTGGACGCTAAGACAGTTAGTAGTTATTTTGTAGGGTATTCTCAAAGATCTAGGGGATATAAATTCTATGACCCTAAAACTAGAACCTTTTTCGAGACGGGAAATGCTAGGTTCTTTGAGGATGTTGAATTTAGAGGGGAAAATTTGAATAGTAATTTTGAATTTGAAGAAATGGAAGAGGAATTCGTTTCTATACCTCTTCCTATAGTTCCTATCGAAAATCAAGCAGTTGTGCCTGAAATTCGACAAGAACATAATATTCAAAATGACGTTAATTCTCCTATTAATGAACAACATGAAAATGTTGATGAGGAAATTCAACACGCTCAAAATCAAGAAGAACCAATGCCATTAAGAAGATCTAATAGAGTAAGAAGGAGTGCTATACCGGATTATTATGATGTGCATCTTGCCGAGAATGAGGAACCGTTAAGTTTAGTGGGAGATGAGCCAATCACCTTCCATGAAGCCATTAGTGGTCCAAATTCTCATAAGTGGATTGATGCCATAAATGAAGAGTTAAAATCCATGAATGACAATAACGTTTGGGATCTTGTCCCATTACCTAAGAATGTGAAACCCATTGGGTGTAAATGGGTCTTTAAGACCAAAAGGGATTCACAAGGTAATGTGGAAAGACATAAGGCTCGTCTTGTCGCTAAAGGATTTACTCAAAAAGAAGGCATTGATTACAAAGAAACATTTTCATCGGTATCCTCTAAAAATGCCTTTAGAATCATTATGGCTTTAGTGGCACATTTTGACCTCGAGCTTCATCAAATGGATGTAAAGACAGCTTTTCTCAATGGTGACATTGAGGAAACTATCTATATGAAGAAACCAGAAATAGTGACTGATTCGGATCAAACTAGTCAACTAGTTTGTAAACTCAAGAAATCCATTTATGGGCTTAAGCAAGCATCTCGTCAATGGTACTTAAAATTTAACCAAGTTATTCTTTCATTCGGTTTTGAAATGAATCTTGGTGAAGATTGTGTGTACCATAAGTTCAGTGGGAGTAGATTTATATTTTTGGTCTTATATGTGGATGGCATTTTACTTGCTAGTAATGATAAGGACCTTCTTAAGGAAACCAAGAAATTTCTCTCAAACAAATTTGAGATGAAAGATCTTGGAGAAGCTTCTTTTGTATTAGGAATCCAAATACATCGTGATCGCTCACGAGGTATGTTAGGATTATCACAAAAGAGCCATATAGAGAAGGTATTACAAAGGTTTAGCATGGAAAATTGTAAACCACATGACACCCCGGTCTCTAAGGGAGATAAGTTCAGTCTAAATCAATATCCTAAAAATAATCTTGAATCCAAGTATATGAAAAATATCCCTTACGCATCGGCAGTAGGAAGCCTAATGTATGCACAAGTCTGTACTCGCCCAGATCTTGCCTTTATTGTTGGCATGCTTGGGCGATATCAAAGCAATCCGGGAAGAGAACATTGGGTTGCAGCCAAAAGAGTGATGAGATACTTGCAAAACACGAAGAACTACATGCTTACATATACAAAGTCGGATCATCTTGAGATCATTGGTTTTTCCGATTCCGACTTTGCTGGATGCCAAGATAGTCGCAAATCGACATCGGGTTATGTCTTCGCTTTGGCTAGGTGGAGCAATTTCTTGGAGAAGTGCCAAGCAAACATTAGTTACTACTTCCACCATGGAAGCCGAATTTGTTGCTTGCTACGAGGCATCCAATCAAGCTATATGGCTGCGAAAATTCATAGAAGGGCTGCGAATTGTCAAAGGTGTTGAAAGACCGCTTAAGTTATATTGTGACAATCGGGCCGCGGTATTGTACTCCAACAACAACAAGAGTTCATCTAAATCTAAGCATATAGATATTAAGTTTCTTGTTGTGAGAGAAAGAGTACAAAATGAACAAATAGAAATAAAACTTATTGGTACAAACTCCATGTTAGCGGATCCATTTACTAAGGCTTTATCTCCCATAGTATTTCACGAGCATGTTGCTCATATGGGTGTAATGACTTTTGATAATGCCTAAATCAGTGGGAGTTTAAATGTTTCTACTTCCTTGTGTTGTTTTCATTTAAATTGATCTCATTTGGTTAAAGTAGGACTAGTTGAAGAATATATATATACGTTCTTCATATATATTCATTAATATTCCATGCTACATATCTATACTTAATCTATGTCATTTAGTTGGATATATATATGTGATTAATGTGGGTTTAGTTGCGAATCAATTACAACGAATGCCCCTTTAGTCCTTATACTTATATGACTAATGGACGGGATTGTTTTCAAATGACAACAAAGTGCACATAAGGGTTGTCATTTGTGTTATAAATATGATTAAAGAAATTTATTAAGTGAAGGTATATGTTATAATAATTCAAGTGGGAGATTGTAAGAACATGGATTAATATAACATATAAATACTTAATAATATAATGATCAATATTATAATATATGGTATAAAGTATAGAACTCAACATAATATGTAGAATTCCATAATATAAGTATACCATTAAATGATGGGCATAATGGTAATATCTTATATATCAATAGGTGTAGTCCCTAAATGAAGTGCCCCTTGGATTCCTATATAAAGGCCTATCCATCAAGCCTATGAATCCACTAGTTACATTATTTTCATTCAGTCCAAACTCTTTCTAAGTAATTGAAGAATAAGGAGATTAAAGGGCACTCATCATTTAGAAGATCTACTCCTCCCTAATTTGAAGTCTATCTTCTTACTTGATCCTCTTTACTCAAGAACAAGAACAAGATTAAGAATGAACATGGAATCACAAGGTAATTACACGCTTCCGTCTTCTTCTTCTTCTTCTTCTCTTCTTAATCTAGTAATGAGTCGGTTCATGTTTAATGGATCGTAATTGTTCCAACATTTATGTCATCCCTAAGTATAATAAGTAAAGTTATTCGGAAGTGAGACTAATTAATTTAAATATGTGATTATCACAAGTAAATTAAAGAAAATATAATAATAATAAAGTTGTGACATTTTTCTCTAAAAAAAGTTGCAATATTTTAGAAAATAAGACTTCCCAATATAACACTCAGCAAAAAAAAAAAAAAAAAAAAGAACTTTCAAATGTAACGAAAGGAGCATTATTGTTGTAAGAACACATTAACATATTAAGAAAACACTTTGTATAATGGCAGTTTTTAAAAAAGTTCTTCCATCAATTAAAAAATCAAGTTACTATCTAATTATTTTAAATTGTAAATTAAAATGAGCTAACAATCTTAAATACTCCCTCCGTCCCACATTTTTATAGACTTTTGGATTTTGCACGAAAATTAAGGAGGAAATATTATATTGAAAGTGTTGTGAGTGTGAAAATAAAATAGGAGAGAGAATGAGTGGAGAGAATAGTAAATTATAATGGTGATGTGAGTATTAAAATAATGTAGGAGAGAGAATGAGTGGAGGGAATAGTAAAAATTCCTTTCCATTTTAGAAAAATATATATTATTGTGGGACGCCCAAAATGGAAAGTTTATATATTATTGTGGGAAGAAGGGAGTATATTTTTATGACTGCCAGTTAAATTTATCAAATAATAATAAGACAATTTTAATTGTAAAACTAAATTTTTTAAAGATCTATAAGAATTTTAGTTTCTTTTATTATAGAGAAAATTATTTTTCTATAACACTATCATATAATAAAAATGTAAAGTTATACTCCCTTTTCATTCCGTCGACCTTTCAAACATGTTTAATTTAGTGATTTTCAAACTTTAATTTTAATTTATTTTGAAGGCTTTAATTTTGGTTAAAATTATTGATAATATACACCGCCATTATTATACTGTCCCTAAATCTTAAATGTTACAAGTTTTGAAAATTTAGTGATTTTGAAGCTTTAATTTTGGAAATGAGACTAATTTTTTGGGACAAAGGAAAAGGGGAAATGGGACAAACATTTAGGGACGGAGGGAGTATAAAATTTTGTGATAAAAAAATTGCATCATCAATAAGCTTAACAATTTTATTGCCAAAAATGTAAGGAATCCCCATTAAATAGTTCAAGAAAATGTCAAGACAACTATTACTCCATTTTTACTCCTTCCACACACACAAAAACACACACACAAAGTCTACAAACCGAAAAGAAACAAAAAGAAAAGTAGTAAGAGAAAGCACACACAAATTCCCCCCCTCTTCTCTCCTCTCCTCTCCTCTGTCTCTCTCTCTCTCTCTCTCTCCCCCTCAGCCTGGATTCCCACCGAGTTGCTTCAGAAAGCTCAAAGCAAAATTTTCTTGGTATTTTCAATCCTTTTAAAATCCATAGATTTCCCATCTCAATATCATGAGCTTTTCTCTACAAAATCCCTCAATTTAAACTCACATTTGTGTACTGTAGTTAAGGATTAGAGTATTTGAGCTGCTCCTTGATCTTGAAGGTTAGGTTTAGCCGTTGTTTTGGTCTAAAACAATGGCTGAAATCCCAGGAAATGTTCGTTTAGTTCGATGCCCCAAGTGTGAAAATCTCCTCCCTGAAGTCACTGATTACTCTGTCTATCGCTGTGGTGGTTGTGGTTCTGTTCTTCGTGGTAATTTTCCCTCTTTCTTTGTGTGTGTGTTTTATGGTTCTTGAATATCTGATATGGGTTTGAGCTTTCAGCTTCCATTTTTGTATGGACTATGCTTTTGTATACTGTATTGTTTTTGATTTGGTGGGCTAAATTTAGGTCTATTTATTTGGTTTGTTATGTTTTATATTTGCTATTTCCTGATAAATTTCTGGTGTGTTTGATTTGGAGTACGTTTCTTGCTGATTTCTGTATTTAGTTTGATTTTGGTTTGAAATTGGGTTTTTATTTGCTAAAATTGGGTGATTTATTTCTGTTAATTGCTTTGAAATTCAGATGTTTGTAGATGCATTTTATTGACATCATATAATTTTTATTTCTGTTAATTGCTGAGAAATGTTGTATAAATATAAATTTTCTTGCATCTTGTGATACAGCAAAGAATAAGAGTGTTGTGTCTGATACATTCTCAGAGAAGTCTGATGAAGAAAGTCTTGGAGGAGTGGGGTTCAATAAATTTTCTGAAAATCACGGAAATGCCAATTTCCCTGAAAGAAGAGGGATGAATTTAAATGATCCTTATGAAAATGAAGTCAAATCTTCTAGTAGTTCTAGCAGCAGGGCAGGGGTATATAACAAAAGTTCACTTACGAAAGCTGAAAAGTGGGTTGTTGAAGAAGATCTAGAGCTGAATAAGAATGTTCATGAATTGGGTATTTCAGAAACGGCACAAAGATTCAAGGGCTTAAAACTTGAAAGTGGAAGTAGTACAAATGGGTCTAGGAGATCTGTGCAAACCTATGATCGGACAAGTAGAGAGAACAATGAGACGGACCGGTTTGAAAATATCCAAAACAACGGTACAGAAAGTTTGATAAAATCTGAGGGCCCATCAAATTACCGTTCGGGACAAGATTATGGTTATGCTGAGCTGGTGGATAATAGGAATAATCCTGGCCCCGTTAATAGGGTTGAGTATGTCGAAGATGATCGAGCTGAGCTATTAAGAAAGTTGGATGAGCTGAAGGATCAAATTAGTCGTTCTGGTCAAATGGTTAACCGGTCTAAAGAGCAAGTTCCTCATGGTAGGAGGGCGGATTATCAAGATCCTTATATTGGTGGTCCGGAGAACTGGTTTCCTGATGGCTCAAATGGGATTCCAATGAAACACCCTATGCCTGATAATATGGCGAGGTCTCAATATAGTAACTATAGTGATACTTCCTCGTATACTTCAAATCAAGGCTTTGGGGATCCTTATGGGTCAAACATGGTTAGAAGAGCTCCACAACGAGCTCCTGAGGTTTTCGAACAAGGGCAATCTCGTCCATATTATTCGGGTCAATATATCAATAAAGGTGCAGCGGATATGGATTTACAGGACAATTATCCACATAATAGAAACCTTCACCACCCTTCTTGCACGTGCTACCAATGCTATAAGAACCATCAACAAGTTCCTTTACCTATTGTACCCTCCATCTTGCCTAACGAAAGGTTCTCTGATGGACTCCACCAGCCAGGTTTCCACCATCGCGAAAACCCTAATGGTTTTGCTCCACGAGATTATAATCCTAGATTTTCCAACAACCCATCGATTAATTCTAATCATTCTCGGTGGGCTAGTGATGTTAACTCTGAATTCGGTGGTCTTGTTCGTCCCCGCCCTCGGAGGGTGCTGCTGGCCGCCAATGCACACCGCTGCCGTCCTGTAGCTGGTGGTGCTCCGTTTATAACTTGTTTCAATTGTTTCGAGTTACTTCAACTGCCAAAAAAGGTTTTGAGAACTGAAAAAACTCAAAAGAAAATGACATGTGCTGCATGTTCAGAATTGATCTTCGTTTCTGTTATCAACAAGAAGCTTGTTCTATCTGTCCATTCACAAACGGAGGAATTCCCCAAGAAAGTTGACAAAAGATTTAACGCAGTTGTAAATGAAGGCAGTTCTCACACTCAAGGCAATACAAAGTGGGCCAGCACAGATTTTTCTTCTGTCGATTATGATAATTCGGGTTTTGATTTCCAATCAATAGATGCAAAAATACATTCATCACCTACGGGACCCAGTGTTGGATCAAACAAGTCTGCAGCTATGAGGAGCCATCATTCTGCATCTTCCTCTACTTCTGCTGACGAGGAAGAGCTCAAGGCTGCTGAGCTGGCAACAAAAGTTAACCCGCCCCCACCACCCACCGGTTCGCCTCTACAAGATCATTTCGATTATTCTACCAAATATAACCGAGCCGGACCAGGAAATAGAAGTGGACGGTCAGAAGTGAACGAAGTTATGTCGCCATTAAAGACTGTCTCACGCCAAGATTCTATGAAAGAAGCGACTGAGATTGAGATCCCATCGAATGAATACTCGAATAACACAGGGACTTCCCAGGAATCAGGGGATGCGGTCCGAGAAGATCAAATGAAGGGAAGTGGAGGAAGTGAGTCATTTTTTGCGGGTATTATCAAGAAGGGCTTTAGAGATTTTTCGAGGTCAAGTCACAATGACGAGGAGGAGCGTGTTAATGTTACTGTTAATGGGCATCCTATACCAGATCGGTTGGTTAAGAAGGCTGAAAAACTGGCTGGAAAAATTCAACCTGGAAACTACTGGTACGCAATTAATTGGTGTGTGTGTGTGTGTCGTAGTCGCAGTATTGCAAATTGTGTATCGTGCAAATGGAATCAATTAATCCCGATTCAAAACATTTCTTCTTTCCAAATATTATGAATTGAACTCAACGGTGTATTTTAACAAATGTATAACTCAGCAATGGGAGTCATAAGGTTAAATCTTTGCTCCTTTTTTTTTTTTAATCTCGTTTGAAGGATAGTATAGTATTTTATGTATCAATGTTGAGGAAATCCTTTTCCCTTTACCAGGTATGATTCAAGAGCTGGATTCTGGGGTGTGATTGGTGGGCCATGCCGTGGCATAATTCCAGTAAGAACTACTTTGGATAATAATTCTTCATTCTTTTCATTGTAGATTCAACTTACAAATGCTAATGAAGATTGTGTTTTATGTATTTTCTCCTTTTGTAGCCATTTATTGAAGAATTCAATTATCCCATGCCAGAGAAATGTGCTGGTGGAAACACAGGTGTTTTTGTTAATGGGAGAGAGCTTCATCAAAGAGATTTGGAATTGCTTGGAAGTAGAGGTCTGCCAACTGATGCAGATGGCTCTTATATTATTGAAATTTCCGGTAGAGTCCTTGATGTGGAATCGGGTGAAGAGCTTAATAGTCTTGGCAAACTTGCTCCGACGTAAGTTCCTACACTTTTTATGCTTGATTTTCCAAAATCAATAAACATAGATGTGCTTAGTTGGTTGTCTTTGTTTTTCCGCTGCAGTACATAAATTCCTATCTTGCCTACCCGTTTTATCATGGCTGCAACTACAAATGATTTTTGCGAGTTATAAGATCCTTCTATCCATTCCTAAATGAGTGCATTAAAAAAAAAAAAAAAAACTATCCCTAAAGGAGTGTTACCACCTTTATCAGCTATTATGTTTTACTTTTCACCTGCAATCATATGGTGTGATCCTTAAGGGTATTTGTGAAAAAATTCCTTATTTAAAAAAAAAAAAAACTAAAAATAGTCACTCATTTAGCGACAAAGTGAATAGGCAAAAACCATATTTTCGTCACTCAACTTTAGCTTTTTTCAAAATGTTCTCATTGAACTATTATTTTTCAAAATGTTCTTACTGAACTTTCACAATTTTCAAAACGTGCTCACTCCGTTAACATATTCGCTAAAAATCTAAAGAAATTTAGTCATGTGACTTAATGTGAATAATGTTCGTTAAGTTTTCAACCAATATGTTAACATTGTTGACATATTACAAATTAATAAGAAATATTACAAATTAATTCCCCCCAAAAATGATTTATCCTAGATCTTATTTAACAAAAGTGGTCATATGAGGTCATGTGGCTAAATTTCGTTAAATTTTAAGCAAATTTGTTGACGGAGTGAACACATTTTGAAAAATGTAAAAGTTCAGTGAGAACATTTTGAAAAAAAAAATAGTTTAGTGAGAACATTTTGAAAAATGCTATAGTTCAGTGATGAAAATATGGTTTTTGCCAAGTGAATGCTATATATGTCGAGCTCTCAGGTTTCAGCTTCTACAATGTCATTTGGTTTGTGAAGAGATCTTAAGTTGCATGTTTGGTACAATGGTCAATGAATTGTCTCATCACCACTATTTCCTCCAAAAGCTATATGTGAAGTAAGAAAAGCGAGTTAAAAGTCAGCTTGCTCCTTTTCTTTTTGCGCCTTGGTTCGGCACCCTGGTTAATTTGTTTATTTTGTGCAAGTTCATCTTCCTGGGGTGTGCGTGCTAATATAAATGTCTATAATATAAAAGGAAATTATCTTTTAATCAATATCCATTATGTGGTAAAGTTGCTAAAGGTCTCCATCGCCTCTAATTTATTTATTCAATAATAATGTCACATTAATATTGGGGTGTTTTTCTTTGAACCAAAAATCAAAATGGTTAACTGCCGTCTTTAGCATGTCTAATGAAATGTGTTAGTAGTGATTTATACAATTACAAGCAAGTTGTTGTAGTATAGTGGCAAGTATTCCCACTTGTCACGCGGGTGACTTGGGTTTGATCCCTAGCGACGACGCTTAATATTTTTTTCTAATTATTTGGTGCCTTGGTATTTGTTGCTCACAATATAGAAGTCATGCCTAGACTAAATAATGCCTAGACTAAATAAGATACAAAACTGGGGTTAGAATTAGTATGTAAAGTAGGATTTTTATTGTTCTCAGTAAATATTAATAAATATATGAAAAATTAAATAAGATACAAAACAGGGGTTATGATTAGTTTATGTAATGTGGTTTGGTTTGGCAGTTTAGTCTCGCGGTCTCAAACCGTGTTTGGTTTGGTTTGGGAGGGTTAGACCATAACCAAACGTAACCATGTGGTTTGTCAGTATTTGAGACCAAACCGAACCATTCATACTTGAAAATCAAACCAAACCGTCTGGTTTGATTCGGTTCAGTCTCAAACCGCGGTTTGAATCGAACCACTTACACCCTTAGAAGTCATGCCTTTGTTTTCAAGACATCACGAATCTATTGGTTCCTAGGATCACTCCCCATTGCATAGTGGTTGCAGCTTGGGCAATCTAACTTTCAGCATCTAACTTTGAAGTAAGATACCAAGTTCAGAACGTTTAAGTTGGTTTTATACTCCCTCCTATCCAAAATATAAGGCCATTTTATTTTTTTCACATAGATTAAGGCAAGTGTAATTGTAGTAATGATTTTCCTAGTTACCTTAATTTTTTAGCTTTCTAATTAATGTTGGTAGACTTTTAAGCAAAGTTGTGACTTTTGAATTACCAATTTTGCATCAATTTCTACCTAACATTAAATAGATCAACAGAGGAATAGAATAAGTAATTGATGGACAGATATTGTGTAAATATAAAAGAGAAAATTAGTTAAAATGACCTATATTTTGAAACAAATTTGAGAATTTAAAATGACTTATATTTAGGAACGGAGGGAGTATGTTGATATTACATTCTCGTGGACCCTTTTGCTAGATTAGCTATACATTATCTCCACAGAGTAAACCACCATTTACTTGACCCTCCCTGTTAGTTGCGTTTGTCAAGTTGAATCTGCGAAGCTACATCCACTAAAAGCCTAGAGCACTTGTTATTGCTTTCCTTCCGCACAGTTGACTTTTCTGATATGTCAAAAATCTGACCATTAGTTGACTTTCTTTACGTGTAGCTTTGATGTGTAGGAAAATCTGAATATTAGTTGACATTCAGCACCAATTTAACTTGTTTTTTGTAATAGGGTTGAGAAGGCAAAGCATGGATTTGGCATGAAAGTTCCAAGAGCAGCATCATAGGCAACAACCCTGTAAAACAACAACTTCCCATTATTGCTTAGTAGGTTTGAAGGAAAAACCCGAAGTTGATCAACCGAGCTGGCAATACGGCCATCTTCAGAATTATATTTAACGGAAACAAGAGAAAGTTATAACTGAAATGGATGATGGTAAGATGTTTTGTTACTGGTATGGATCTATATATTGTCTCTCGGAACGCTTAGGTTATGGTATAATATAAAGGTTTTCTTTGGTTATTAAGGATTGGTTTTTGAAAGTGTACATTAAGGTTGGTTAGCAATGCTGTGAAATTCAATTGCAAAAATGCAAATCAAATGTTTGTATATTCTTTCCCTCTTTGCTTTCAGAAAATTGTACCCATCCCTTTAAAAATGCAAATCAAATATTTTAATAATTGAGATTTTAATTAGAGTGCAGCGGGTTTGATGCAACGAATACTAATAAAAAACCGCCACCTAATTTATTTTCAGAACACAATGGTCAGACCAATGATTGGGCTTTCCAGTACAGAAGAACAAAAAATCCGCTATAAAATGTAGGGCCTTTAGCTTTTATTGTCCGCCCATTTTAGATCTAGCTTTTGTAAATGGTCATCCCCAAAGGTGGACTCTTTTTTTTTTTTTTTTTTTTTAAGTCCAAATTATTATTCAAATTTAAAGTGAAAAGACAAAAAAAAAAAAAAAAAAAACAAAAACAAAAATAAAAAACAAAAACAGGTTACATGCTTATGCTAGTAAAGGTCAAACCATCATTTATGATACCAAGTAGGGTATATTATTTCACCAGTTTGGCTTGAAGCCTTGTATGGTAAATGATGAGAAGACCATGATTTAGTGCCAATAGAAACAGTGTACAATGTTTTAGACTCAATGTACAACAACTTTTCAAAGGTATTACAATTGGACCATAGACCCTCACATATAGACCGGCATGGTCATCCGCTTTACAAATGTCCATTACCACGCCGACAACTATCAGCTCAAACCCAACATGGATATGGATAAACAGTTTATCATTATTCCCGACAACTCTAATATCATATACTCCCTCTGCCCCATTAATAACTTCACTTTTTGTCAAAACGGGTGTCCCATTTAAAGCTCCACCTTTCCTAAAATGGCAAAGAATCTTTACTATTTCACCCGCTAATTCTCTCTCCTATTTTACTATTACACTCACAACATTTTTCAAATTTATTATTTCCTCCACTCATTCTCTCCCCTATTTTACTATTACACTCACAACATTTTCTCCCCTCACAAATTTTCTTAATTTGCGTGCCCACCCCAAAAGGGTGAATCAATTACCGAGACGGAGGGAGTAAGAATTAAGTTATCTTTTCTTTAAAAAAATCTTGTTAATGAGTGAGATTAAATAATTTTATATATAGAATCATTTTTTTTTTTTTAGAAATTAATGTGGTTGCGAATGAGACTTTCAATAAAAGGAATAGATTGTAGCAAAAAATATGCAAAATAAATAGTTGTTAAGAGATAAATGAAGATTTTTATTTGTTTTGTTGGAAATGGAAAGAAAAGTTGGTGCTAAAAGTCATCCAAGAATTAAATGTGCACAATAATATTTTCTATCAAGTTGATATATGCTTCTTTCCAACTCTACAAGACATGCAATTTACATTGATGTGGACCATACATACACCTACATCTTATAATTACAAATTAATGAAGTTTTTCAAAAGTGGTCCAATTTTACAATAACTTCATATATATTGGATTACTATACATTTGTTAAGTGATATAATGAATTTATTGATGCAAGACAATGGAAAAACTAAGATTCGTTGTAAATTGTGTGCACTTGAGGTAAAATTGATAGCCTATATTGATTAAATTTTAGTCTTATTAGGTTTTATTTTATTAACATGTGATTAAACAGTGTCAAAAAACACTTAACAACCAAATATAATACGTAAAATCTAAGGAGAAACGCGTTTCTCCTAAGCGCTTAGGAGAAACGTGTTTCTCCTTAGCGGTTTATTAACGGGTTTAATTGAACGTTTAACGAACCGGTTTCTTAACCGGTTTAATTAAAACATGTTTGCCCTAAGTTCAATACCAAAACGAAATCAGTAGCAAGGAAACCCCAGTTGAATATCCAGAAACTATATCCAGAAATCAGTAGCAAGCGAAATCAGTAGCAATCGAAGGAATTATGGAAAATCCAGCTGTTGAAATCTTGTTTTGGTTCGCATTTTCATAAATTTATGTATATATTAAGCATACTCATCTGTATATGAATTTAACAATGTGTTTTAGTTTGAAATTTACAATTTCTGTGTATCTATTTTGTGTTTTATGTTTAACGATTTACCATTCTACTTAGTATTGTCTCTTGGCCTTTAATTCATAATTTTTGTCATGATTAACAATGTGTTTTAGTATTGTCTCTTGGCTTTTAATTCATAATTAAAAAGTTTCTGGATATTCATTTTTGTAGTTTCTGGATATATCATTGGCCTTGCCCAAGGACATACGGCCATATCCTCTTGGCATAGTACATTGCCGGTTTAAAAGTTTCTATTCAATTTGGTACTTTCGGATATACATTTTATTGTTTCGGACATGGTCAATTGTGTGTATCTGGATATTCAAATTGGTACCTACCGGATATACATTTTATTGTTTCCTGGATATTTAATAGATAGTTTCGGATATACATTTTTGTAGTTTCTTGGATATAGCATTGGCCTTGGCCAAGGACATGACCATATCCTTTGACCTAGTACATTGCCGCTTTAAAGTTTACGGATAGTCAAATTGGTACTTTCTGGATATACATTTTAATGTTTCTCGGACATGGTTAATTGTGTGTTTCGGATATTCAAATTGGTACTTTGGATATACAATTAATTGTTTCTCGGATATTCATTTGATAGTTTCGGATATACATTTGAAAAGCTTTCGGTTATCCTTCAAAAGGTTCTCAATATCCTTTCAAAAGGTTCTCGCTATATATTTTCAAAAGGTTCTGGATAACATTTCAAAAGGTTACGGATATCCTTTAAAAAGCTTCGGATATCCTTTCAAAAGGGTTCTCAGATATTTATGTTTTACTCATTAATTAATTACTTTTTCTTAAATAATAGAAGAACCTTTTTGGATATTCAATTGTTTGTTTCTGGATATTCAATTGTTTCTAGTTATTCATTTGTTGATATTTTCTCGGATATTCATTTGCTTGTTTCTCGCTATTCAATTGTTTGTTTACGGATATTCATTTGCTTGTTTCTCGGATATTCATTTGTATTTTTCTAGATATTCATTTGTGGATATTTTCCTGGATATCATTTTGAAAGTTTCGGATATTCATTTGTATAGTTTCGGATATTCATTTGTGTAGTTTCTTGATATGCATTTTGATAGTTTCGGATATTCATTTGTATGTTTCTCGGATATTCACTTCATTTATTTGGATATCCTTTTTTATTTTTTATTTTTTTTATGTTTTGTAGCCGCAAATTTAAATAAAGGTGAAGGTAGTAAGAAGCATAAGAAGAATCAATTAAGTGAAGGTCAAGTTAAGAACTCTAATAAGAAAGCAACAGTGGATGTGGTTGAAAGTGGTAAGAAACGGGCATTTGAACATTGTTGTGTCCCGAAAGGCTTATTGATCTTTGTTTAACCGATGCTCGAAAGAAGATGTTAAATCTATAGGTTTTGGTGGACTATTAGAACTTAAGTTGAATAGATTGCCAACAGGGGAATTGTGGAATATCTTGTTGAAAGATTTGATTCAGAAGCTTTATTCAGAGAATCAAGAATAACAAGTATTATATAACCACAAATGATGTTTTTGATATTCTTTGTCTTCCAAGGAACTTAAAAAAGAGAAGATAAATTGTTCAATAGGAATTGACAAAGAGTTGAGCGCACGATATAAAAATACTTTTGGGAAAGTTAAAGATGGTATTCCAAATCATTGCCTGCTTGGTCAACGCATCAAAGAACTACCCGATGGAGGTGATGAGTTTAAACGCCTCTATGTATTGTTTCTTTGTCGGTTTCTTTCTTGCACCCGCAGTAACAAAGGCCGTTGATTGTTCTTTGTTGGCATTGGTTGAAGATGTTACTCAAATCAAAAGTTTGATTGGTGCCAATTTGTATTGAATAAGTTATCTCGATGGTGTTAGGAAGTTTAAGGCTTCTTCGCGGTAAAGTGAGGTGTTGCGGTGGTTGTGTGGCAATTCTTTTAATAGCTTACTTTCATAGATTTCCATATTTGCGTAAACACGAACCAACCGCACGTCCTTTGATTCAACATTGGACTCAAGAGAAAATTTCGGTGTGGGAATGAAGCTAAGATTGGTTGGGGTGGAGTTCTTTATTTGGATAATGTTTATCCTATTACAAGCTATGAGGATGATTTGGATGAAGGACGATTGGATTGCCGATTGATCTTTGCTCCTTTTGTTGAGGATGTAAGTCATCCTACAAAAATACCTGCAAGTGAAAATGTTCCGTAAGTTTTGGATTCTCGTTAAAGAGTCACCGGAAATATTTCGTAATGATATTAAAGTTGCTATCAATGCTCACATCAAGTAAAGGATTTCAAAAATTGAGAAGGGGAAAGAAAAAGTTAATAATGATGATGTTGAGAAAGGATCTGCAAGAGGAGGATTTGGTTGGTGATAGTGAACCTTGGGAAGTCGGGTTTTTGATTACATTGATGATATTATTGATAAATTGAAAACTTCAAAAGATGAGTCAAGGAGAAAGGGAAGGTTGGACCATTGCCAACATTTAGGATTCTTTCACGTAGTCAAGGATCTGAGCATACGTAGTCTCGATGATAATGTTGAAAAATTTCAGAATTTTGATGACGTATATGTGCATGAGCATTATGAGGATCAAGATGCTACCAATGTTGATCAACCAATCAAGATCAATCTGCAGAGCATCAAATTGCTAGGCTTAATACGAGAGGATCAAGTTATCGATACCCATCTCGTTAAAACAACCAATGATTGAGCCTATGTCTGTTATTAAAGAAGTTGACGTGGAAGAAGAATATTCTTCACAAATTTTTGGTGCTATTGATAATTTGGTTGAAAAATTTTTCAACATGGTGTTAATGGTGAGAAGTTTGACAAGATGTTAGATGAAGTGCATTTGGAACACTGTGAATGGTGAGATTATTCTTTCATCCGAATTCATGGTGAAGAATAAGGAAGTAATGATTGGTATGCCAAAGATAAAGATGGAAGTGGTTGATTATTGCTTCTCAAAAATGATTCTTCCCAGAGTCAAAAGTAATATCCCCTTTTTATTTCAATATTATTACGGTTGAAATTAAATATGTTATTCAAATTTTAATATTATTTTTTTTCAAGTGCTTTTTTTCGCTTTAATGATTTCTTTTGACTCGAAGACGATATTTTTGAGTATGAAAGAAGACACGTATATCACAGGTGCAATTGTGAATGCTTGGGCAATGTTGTTGAACAAGCCGGAACATAAAAAAGGTGTAATGAAGAGATTTATGTTTGGTGTTGACTATTCTCGTAAGTTTACTTTTTTTCAACAACTTACAAGTATATATCGATTAGGTATATATCCATGAAATTTTTTTAAGATATTGTTTATCATTTATATTAACAAAGCTACTTGGGCGAAACGTTCTTTGAATGCTCGTCTTGGTGCCGCGTAAATGCTTCAAACTTTTTGTATTGGAAAAATGATGTTAATGTAGATGGGAATGTAATGGATCTGAAAGAAGTAGATCTGGTATGTATTTTCATTTGTCAATACATTTCTGGATATCATATTGAAAATTTCTGGATATACTTTATGGTATTTCTGGATATATGCATGACCAAGGCCTAGGCCAAGGCCAAGGCCAAGGCCTATGCCATGGCCAAAGTAATTTCTGGATATACTTTATGATATTTCTGGATATACTTTATGGTATTTCTGGATATATCCATGACCAAGGCCTAGGCCAATGCCTATGGCATGTCATAGTAATTTCTGGATATACTTTATGGTATTTCTGGATATACTTTATGTTATTTCTGGATATATCCATTACCAAGGCCTAGGCCAAGGCCAAGGCCTATGTCATGGCCAAAGTAATTTCTGGATATAATTTATGGTATTTCTGGATATACTTTATGGTATTTCTGGATAGTCACCTAATATATTTCTGAATATACTTATTTTTTTGCAGTTTTTTTTCCCATACTTTAAGGGAAGCAATAAAGGTGGGCACTTTACACTATTTGTGTACAACATGGCTTCAAAATCCATTCACTATTTTGACAACCTTTCAATGAATGAAGCAAAAGCAAATTGAAGTTGTGAAACTTACGAAAGCATTGGTATATGTTTTGAAACTTACGAAAGCAGCTTTTTATATTTTTCATTTTTTTTTCATTGGTTATCTAATATTTTATACTTTAAATGTTTTCAGTATGCGCCTATGAAAGGTTTTTTGAAGAAGATTAAACATCCATGTTATAATGATTTTGAAGACAAAAAAACATATAAATTTGAATACATGGAATGTGATTGAGTTCTTAAAGAAAATCATGTTAACCATGATTGTGGAGTTTATGTGATGTCTGAGATGAATGATTTTCAAGGATCAAAGTACTCATGCCCCGAGTTATGTCGTGTACTATTAAAGTTTTTTTTATTCATATTTATATTATATGAGTTTGTATATATATGTTTTAACAATTTTTTTATTTTTTTACTTTTGTAGGATAAACAAAGGATCCGTCTCACGAGCTGAAATTCTTTCAACACTTTTGCTTAGTCAATTGAACAGAGATAAGCATAATTTAATGATTGAAACAAACACTTTTGAAAAGAGAAGAAAACAAAAAGAACGAAGAACAAAGTAATGTACAAGATTCATAGGCGTATGTAATTATGTAATTAGAATCTGGTTTGGTGATGTAATTAATGTACTTTAGTGAATTGATAGTTTCGGATATTCATATTGAAAGTTTCGGATATGCATATAGATAGTTTCGGATATACATTTTTGATATGCTTTATGGTATTTGTGGATATATCCATGACAAAGGCCATTTAAAGTTTCTTGATATCAATTAAAAATGTGTTTTAGTATTGATAACATTTCAAAAGGTTCTCGGTTATAAATTAAAAAGCTTCCGGATATCCTTTCAAAAGGTTCTCGATATCCTTTCAAAGGGTTCGCTATATATTTTCAAAAGGTTCTCGATAACATTTCAAAAGGTTCTCGATATCCTTTCAAAAGCTTCGGATATCCTTTCAAAAGGGTTCGGATATTTATGTTTTACTCATTACTTTTTCTTAAATAATAGAAGAACCTTTTTAATTATTTGTGGATATTTTCAGATATCATTTTGAAAGTTTTTGGATATTCAATTGTTTGTTTCTGGATATTCAATTGTTTCTAGTTATTCATTTGTGGATATTTTCGGATATTCATTTGCTTGTTTCTCGCTATTCAATTGTTTGTTTCGATATTCATTTGCTTGTTTGGATATTCATTTGTATGTTTCTAAATATTCATTTGTGGATATTTTCTGGATATCATTTTGAAAGTTTCGGATATTCATTTGTGTAGTTTCGGATATTCATTTGTATAGTTTCTGGATATGCATTTTGATAGTTTCGATATTCATTTTTATGTTTCTTGATATTCACTTCATTTATTTCTGGATATCCTTTTGATGGTTTCTGGATATACTTTTGATAGTTTCGTATATAAAATTGAAAGAAAACAAACTAAGTAAATTATTTTAAATATAATTACAAAAAAAAAAAAAAAAAAAAACCAACAATAACAACAAAAACATCTCCTTTTGATAGTTTCTGGATATTCATTTGTGTAGTTTCTGGATATTCATTTGTGTAGTTTCTGGATATGCATTTTGATAGTTTCGGATATTCATTTGTATGTTTCTCGATATTCACTTCATTTATTTCGGATATCCTTTTTGATGGTTTCGGATATACTTTTTGATAGTTTCGTATATAAAATTGAAAGAAAACAAACTAAGTAAATTATTTTAAATATAATTACAAAAAAAAAACCAACAATAACAACAAAAACATCTCGCAACAATAACAAGAACAAACATCAACATCCCCTAATTCGCATCATTGATTTCTCGTCATATGCCGCTCTAGTGCCATGTGTTGTTCCTTGGATATTTCTCCATACGAAGAAATAGATCCACGATGAATAGCATGTGCAAAGAGTTGGTCCCAAGTCAATGTTCTTGTTGGAAAGCTAATCTGGGGCGTAATGGGCATTGCAATTGATTTTCCACATTATAGAGGGAAAACGCCCATTTTGGATTGATCGCCCGTGACTTGCAACTTTTTGCTCCAGGTCCATTCTCTTCTAACCCTAGGCGGAAGCGGAACATCCACATTATCATCTACATATTCAACCTCCTCAGCCGAAACCCTATATCGAATCGAACTTTCGTCCTGCTGAGCTTGGTTGTTGTTGTTGTTATTCATTTTGAGAAATTTGTTTTTTTTTTTGTTGTGATGGTAGGAGTGGTGTTGTATGGTATTTATATAGGATGAGTACTTGAAACCAAAAAGTTGCTCAATGAATTCAATGCACATACATTTATTACTCTTTGAATTCAATGAATTCAATGCACTTACCATCTCGTACACATTTATTATTCTTTGAATTCAATAGTAAGTCATGTCTTTTCAAAGTTAAAAGACACATTGGTTGGCTAAAGTCATGGATTCAATAGTTAACTACATATCAAACAAAAACAGTCATGGATTCAATAGTGCCAAATTTCAAACAAAAACATATTCATTAAACAGAATTTAGTAACCATTAAACAAAAATACATCAAACACAAAAATATTAAAAACAATTTAGTAACCATTAAACACTACCACTACCACCTGCTCCATCATCATCTACATTGTCATTCAATTTGTTTTTTGGATCATATTCATTCAAAATATATTCCAAATACATTTCCAAAGCCTTGTGGTGAATCCTAGCAGCCTTCATCAATGTTGTGAGCGTTGCCAAACTCATGAGCATGTTTGACTATCCCCACATAATCCTTATCCCTACAATTGTGTCCATTACATGGCCGCAATGGACAACGAAATGAGGGAGTTCCATTTGCGTAAGAAGGCCGCAAAACAACAAGATGACCATTGAGCAATTTTTGGTAGCACACCATGTATATTTTCCAACTTTTGTCATCATTTGAATCACCCAAAGTTGCCTCCCGTAATTTCCCTTGCCTTTGCTCATCACTAGAAAAATTATTAAAGGTAGAATTTTTTTGAACTTGATGTATATATTTACCTTTCGACAGATTTATATAGGCAGAGTACTTGAAACCGCCAAAAGTTGGTCAATGAATTCAATGCACTTACCAACCGTACACATTTATTACTCTTTGAATTCAATAGTAAGTTTGAATGCTTTTTGACCATTAAAGTATATCCGTAAACTATCAATTCTATATCCGTAAACTCTTAATTTGAATATCCGTAAACTACAAAATGTATAACCGTAAACATTCAATATGAATATCCGTAAACATTCAATATGAATATCCGTAAACTACAAAATTTATATCCGTAAACAACCATATTGAATACCCGTAAACTTTAATTGGCCCTTCAACTTTGATTTTGGACAAGTGTTCCAAGTTAGGTGTTCCAAGTTGAGTAATAAAAAACAAAAACAGCCACGGATTCAATAGTTATCCCAACTAGTACCGCTTCATTTTGTCCATAAGTAATAGTGCCAAAATTCAAACAAAATCACCACGGATTCAATAGTTAACTACATTTCAAAAAAAAATCATGGATTCAATAGTGCCAAATTTCAAACAAAAACAAATACGGATTCAAGATAAATAAGTTAGATCTTCACTTCTTTTTTATTTCTAAATTTCATCTAAAAAGCAATCAATTTCTGCATGAGTACGAGTAGGTCACCAAGTCCGAGAAAAATGTTGAAGATTATGAAGAAGAAAGAGTCGCTAAAAGAATTTCGTGTTTCTTAGAAGATATTAAGGAGGGATATTATAGTTTGTGGAACAGTTCGTATAAACTTCACCGCCCATTCAGTGACAATAAGAACAAAGAAGAAATCAACATGGATTTGGGATTCTCTTCTCGTTACATGCCAAGGATCGTGGGGCAACTAAAGCTTATGGAGAGCATGATATGTTCAAGCACTCGCACTCTATAAGTTTATGGAGAGCAAGAACAAATAATTTGTTATGTGTTGTGTGGTTTGTTTGTTTGTAGTTTTTTTTTTAATGAATAATATCTACCGTATAATATCTACCGTATAATATTATGGAGAGCATGGTCAAGGCCTCGCCTCGACCACGGCCTCGCCTTCGACTTCGGATATGCACCTACCACATTTCTCGGATATACATTCAAATACTTATGGATATAATTGGCCTCGCCTTGGCCTCGACTTGGCCAAGGCCAAATCCATGACAAGTTCAAGTCCAAGGCCAACTTGTCCATGGCAAGGCCAAGGCTGCCAGGCCAAGGCCAAGGCTTTGCCACGGCCTCGCCTCGACTACGCCTTGGAATTCTGGATATCAATGCACTTACCAACCGTACACATTTATTACTCTTTGAATTCAATAGTAAGTATATCCGTAAACTATCAATTCTATATCCGTAAACTATCAATTTGAATATCCGTAAACTTACAATTCTATATCCGTAATCAATTATCAATTTCTCGGATATGCACCTACCACATTTCTCGATATACATTCACATACTTCGATATAATTAGCCAAAGCCAAATCCATGACAAGTTCAAGATCAAGGCCAAGGCCAAGGCCAAGGCCAAGGCCAAGTCCAAGGCTTGGCCATGGCATTGGCCATGACCACGGCCTTGGCCTTCGACTTCGGATATCATTGCACTTACCAACCGTACACATTTATTACTTTTTGAATTCAATAGTAAGTATATCCGTAAGCTATCAATTCTATATCCGTAAACTATCAATTATATATCCGTAAATTATCAATTCTATATCCGTAAACTTAGAAATGTATATCAAGAAACTATCATCAATTTCTCGGATATACACCTACCACATTTCGTATATACATTCACATACTTCGATATAATTGATAAAAACATTTAACTAGTCATTTCGAACATAAAAACATCAAATATCTCGTATAAAATATTTAACTAGTCAACTTAATAAATTGTACTTCAATCTAAAAACTATTAAATCAAATGTTCATTTGGTGTTTTTGAACCAAACTCATCGCTGATTGGCTTTCTTCTATCAAACTTTGTCTTTAGCTTTCGTTTTCTCGCCCTTTGTATTTGCACGAATTGGATCCATCACAAATGGAGCACTTGTTATACTTTCCGAACCAACACTATCATTAACACTTGTCGTAGATCTACATTCCTGTTGATTTTCCGACAACAATTGTTGTATAAGAAGTGAGTCTCTATTGAACCCATCTTCCAAGATCTTTTGCAGCTCTGTTTTCATGACAAGCCATCATCGATTGTGGTATTTCATTGCCATCTTTTGTTTCCAGGGAATGAATTCATTTTTCTCTCGTTGATGTATTATCTTTTCCTTGATAGACTTTGTCCCATACATCTTTTTTGCCATCTTTGTCCACCTTTTTTCAATGTAGATATCTCGGTATTCTTGTGACATTTGACAAATTCAGCGCCTTTATGCAATGAAAGCACAACCAACCGACCGTAGTAAACCGATTGCAGCCGCATACAACCGTTACACTTTCATCATTCCTAACAAAGAGTACACTCTCATATTTATCTCGGGTACTTCTCATGAGCAACATGTATGAATCTCGCAATCTTCATCACTTTCATCTCCAAATTTGTATACAAAGCAGAAAAGCTCGTTTACCTCAATCTCAAAGAACTTGAATATCTCGTGGTGTGTATACCTCACCGCTTGTTTTATGATACCACCATACATGTCTCGGTTGAGGGACCGAGATTGATGCTTGAAATTCCTTCTCTTGTTCGCATTCCTCCAACGTTTAACCTGTTTCATTGAATATGTCAAAGAACCGAGTGAGGGATGTGTTTCGTTTGCTTTGAAACAAAGGGCATGATTTGTGCTCTCGCTTCTTTGGGATGACAATATTCCAAATGAGAAGAAATTTGTGCTTAAAGCCGTGCACCATTTCTCCCGTAGTCCATATAGACGCTTGAACCAGAATTTTCAACGAGATTGTATTTCACCAAAGATTGACTCCCAACAACTTTCAAATTCATCCTCACCGGTACATCCCATTAAACAATGATCAAATTCTTTTTTAAAATCTTCATTTGTCTTCAATTGTCTAAAGTGGGATACAAAGATTTTGTTGGATGTGCCATAAACATAGCCTATGCCTCGTACGCCCTTCAAATACCGTATTATAATAAAGTTTCTGGATATTAACATTATATGCTTCGGATATTAACATACAATAAATTTACATTGACCAATTTTTTGTCATGGCTTAGGCCTTCGCCATGTCCGTAAACTAACAATTGAATATCCGTAAACTACCAAAAGAATATCCGTAAACTAACAAATTGAATATCCAAGAAACTTTATATTGAATAACCGTATACTTTAGAATGACTAGCTACCGGATATTCAATCTCGGTAGTTTCGGATATAAACACCAATGACATATGGGCAAAGTTAAGGCACATCTGAATTATTTTTAGAACTATATAGCACAAATAAAATACTAGATAAGAAATATTATAAAAGAACTGGTTATGGAATTTTATAATCATACCTCTTCAATTGCATTTGACATTGCTTGGTCTTGGTCTCGTAAATATTGTTTTTGGTTCTTTTCCTCCCATTGATTTTCTAAACCGCTTAAGCAACTGCACAAATGTTTCTTTTTTTCATTTGCTATGAAAGCACAACCAAACATGACAAGTGTTCCAATGATTATTAATGCCAACTATTGGGGCACATAAGATTGTATCCGTTTGTAGTATAAGTTGTGTCAAATATAACCAGATCTCCATAGAGCTTGTAATCTTCCTTCATCATACTATCTCTCCAAAATATAGCCCCAAGTCTTCCTTCATCATCAAATTTGATTTTAAAATAGAACCCTCGATCTTCCAAAGTGAAATTTCAAAAAGCCTATCAACAACATTCTCGAGCATCACCATTTTCAATTTTTTCCATTCTAAGTTTCGAACAAAATTGACATGATCTTTCTTTGTGTGACCAACATGTTCCTCTCCACCACCGCTTACCAAAAGACTATATCCATCGCTGGTTTTATACCAGCTTTCTTCCATTATTTCAATTATTTCACCCCGATCTTCCGAGATACACCTTTCACTACGCTTCAAATGGTTCCAATCCGTCCTTGTCATTGGATGATTGTGCTCTGTAACATGGCGGTCAACAACATACATATCTTCCTCTTTAGCAATTTTGCCCTCAAAAGAGCCTTACATTGAGTCCTCTTTATGTAATTTCTCCTTCTCTTTTGTTGTTTTTTGGTAACATCGAAGTTGTTCAACCGGTGAAGGAATTTGAACTTCATTAACATTAACCGGTGATGGAACACCGATTTTATCCTCTTGGGTTGATCTCGGTAACTCCTTCACATGAGCAACGGAATAGCTTGTCTAATATCCTTGAAGTCTTTTTTGAAACATGATTTGTTGACAACTTAATACTAAATCCTAGTGCATTTGCATGAAGTTTATACAGCTTGTACAATTCCTCCCATGTCTTTGCTTTTGTTCCCAAAGAAATTTTTGCTTATATCAATATTAGGGTCCTCGCCATGCTATCGCACACACAAAATATATTAAAAAGAATAATGTTATATGAAATCAAGAATTCTAAAGCAATATGTCAATAAAGTTAAGAGAGAAAACCTATTTGAAGCCCGGTTTCCAGGATCTCGTAGGTTGTTGAATTTGAGATTCTAAATCAATAGGAGAATATGATTCGCAAGAAAAGGCAAGAGTTAGTTAGTTTCTGGATATTCATTTTGAAAGTTTCTGGATATTCATTTTTGTAGTTTCGGATATATCATTGGCCTTGCCCAAGGACATGGCCATATCCTCGCATAGTACATTGCCAGCTTAAAAGTTTCTGGTTATTCAACTTGGTACTTTCTCGGATATACATTTTATTGTTTCTCGACATGGTCAATTGTGTGTATCTGGATATTCAAATTGGTACCTACCGGATATACATTTTATTGTTTCGGATATTCAATAGATAGTTTCGGATATACATTTTTGTAGTTTCGGATATAGCATTGGCCTTGGCCAAGGACATGACCATATCCTTTGACCTAGTACATTGCCGCTTTAAAGTTTCGGATAGTCAAATTGGTACTTTCTGGATATACATTTTAATGTTTCGACATGGTTAATTGTGTGTTTCTCGGATATTCAAATTGGTACTTTCTCGATATACAATTAATTGTTTCTCGGATATTCATTTGATAGTTTCTCGATATACATTTGAAGGTTTCGATACTCATTTTATAGTTTCGGATATCAATGCACTTACCAATCAGTACACATTTCTCGATATCAAATGAATATCCGTAAATTATCAATTCTATATCCATAAACTATCAAATGTATATCAAGAAATTATCAAATGTATATCAAGAAACTATCATCAATTTCTCGGATATGCACCTACCACATTTCTCGATATACAATCACATACTTCTGGATATAATTGGCCTTGGCCAAGGCCAAGGCCAAATCCATGACAAGTTCAAGGCCAAGGCCAACTTGTCCATGGCAATGGCCAAGGCCAAGGCCAAGTCCAAGGCTTGGCCATGGCCTAGGGTTTGACTCATGGCCTTCGCCTTGACTCCCCGGATATCAATGTACTTACCAACCGTACACATTTATTTCTCGGATATGCACCAACCACATTTCGGATATAAATTCACATACTTCTGGATATATAATTGGCCTTGGCCTTTGGACTTGGCCATGGTCAAGGCCAAGGCTAAGTACAAAATCAAGGTCAAGGACAAGGTCAATGGCAAAGCCAATAAGCAATTTATGGATACGTACCTAACACATTTCTCGATATACATTTTTGGTACTTCGATATCATTAATATAAATTTCGGATATGTACCTTACACATTTCTCGATATACATTTTTGGTACTTGGATATCATTTATATAAATATCTGGATATAATTTATATAAATATCTCGGTATGGATATAGAGATTAAACCCGTAGGCCGGAGAATATCGATTTGTGTAGCCCGGAGAATATCGATTTGTGATATTTCTGAATATCTGTCATGTAATTGAGCTTCCATTTATGCTATTGATGGATAGATCCAAAATTACGTAGATCAATCTCTGGAAATGTACAATAACAATCGACCTTATTACAATAAACGTTGATTAAAATTAAAAACAAAAGAGTTGTTGATTTGGTTCATATTACCTGATTTAATCAATATC
This sequence comes from Adenophora triphylla var. japonica, assembly GCA_022495995.1. Lineage (NCBI taxonomy): Eukaryota > Viridiplantae > Streptophyta > Magnoliopsida > Asterales > Campanulaceae > Adenophora > Adenophora triphylla. Next base: position 59,216 of record JAFEMH010005504.1, read on the forward strand.
GATTTCTGTATTGTTTCTTGATATTCATTTTGATTGAACTGTCCTGCTCGTCTCCATTTTGCTGTGATCGTTGTAGTGCGTCTTTGTGTGTATATACGCAAATATTGAATTTATCTAGGTTTTTGTAGGTTTTTGGATAATAGAACCGGTTTAATTGAAATGGTTGCCGGTTTTTGAATATATTAAAAAACCCGTTTCTCCATACAGATATGGAGAAACGCGTTTTTCAACAGACCAACTCAATATAATACTACCTTCGTTCTAAAATAAATCATTTTTATCACAAAATGAAAGACTTTTTTTCTCTCTCAAAATGTGTCCCTGAATGATATTTATCATTTTTTTATACTCTCTGTCTGCGTCTCGATTTAAAATTCTTACTTTCTTTTTTGGTATGTTACAGTTTAAGACTGTTAGTTGCTTTATTATCTAAAATGGACAATGAGGCCCACTTGTCATTCTCACAACAAAGTTTTTTACCCACTTTCTATCTCCTCCTTTACTTTTCATAATTACAATATTTATTTTTTCTTAATCCCCGTACCCAGTCAAACTAAAAATATTAAACCGGAATGGAGGGAGTATTATATTTTATACTTGCAAAATTAAAATTTCAAAAATAAATAGCAAGGATATTTATTTATGAACTTTTATCATAAAAAATTGACCTTTAAAAGTGTTTCTTAAATATGAAAAAATCATTTATTTTGAGATAGAGAGAATATCTATTATCATTAGTATTAGTGATTGATGGATTGTTAGATAATTAAACCTGTAAAGAAAAATTGTGATACAAGTATTTTCAAAAGTGGAGTTAAAAAGATTTTTTTTTTTCTAACAAATCAACTCTATTTGAACTTTTTCTAATTTATAAAAGGCGATTACCTAAGAAATTTGCGCAATGTCAACTCTCGAGCCCTAAATTACATGATTAATTATATTTTATCGCGATTGCATCAGATTAAGCAATAATGAGAAATCGATCTATTGTAAATGAAAATAACACTGATTATAAATTCAAAAATGGAACCAACATAGAAACATTGGTGGTGATATGAATATTAAGATGTTAGACATTTCCCCCTTATTGGCAAAATTGATCTTTAGATTAGCAATGTTGCTAATGTGATGTAGGAATAAGAATGTATCAAAAGATTATGATATTATTATAAATAAATTTGATCGTGCAGGAATGCGTGTTGGGCTCAGTTAACGTGTCCAGCGAAAGATTGAGCTGACTCCGTGATCTGCACACCACAAGAAACAACCGTGAAACTGCCCCGGGGGTTTTCCGACAAGCCCCTCCGGCGTGAGAATCAGTTGATGAACTGGAAAATGGTGTAAATATAATGGAGAGTGTGTGTATACGTAAAATATGCAGAAATGCATTACCTTTGTCCATGTTTTGTTCCCATATTTATAGTGGATGTAGTGATATTGGGGTTTACATCTGAACCGTTGGATTTGGTTGCTCCTATCCGTTGGATCATCTTGTTTCTCTAGGCATACACGTGTCACGCCGTGATTGTTCCGCCTAAATAAGGACACTGTGGTGTCTGACATTGATAAGTAGCTTAGCTTATAAAGGAAAGTCAACCTGCACGCCTTTTGGCAATATTACTGGTTATATGATTGCACGTGTAATAAGGCCCCGTGGTAGATCTGACATTATCCCAAATTAGCTAATTAATCAAGCTTGCTGAGGAATCTAATTGAGGAGACGACCTGGAGCTGTACGTCCAGTTGGGTCGTCTTCTTGGGGGATGACTCGACGATCGAGCGACAACGAGAGTTGGCCATTCAATGACGACGATCACTCTTCGTTGAATGTGATTAGTTTGGTACGGTGGGAAGGTTCGTCGTTAGGTAGGCTATTGCTCATTGGCGACGGCCTCTACATGGCGCGTCGACGAGCTATGACCTAAACCTTTGCTCAAGGGTGAGTTGGCTCGTCTCTTGGATGGGCTTGATCGCTCTGTGGCGACGACCGCCATCCATTGTAGGACGAGCCATAACCCAGGTCTTGATCTGACCCTTCATAATTGGTCCTTTGGGGGGCCTGTTGGGCCCCTAGCTCGTGGTAAAGTATTGGGCTTGACCCATTACAGAATATCCCGTTCAGTGGCCCCCAACTCATGGGTCGTCTCGACGGGCCAGGAGTTGTCGTTTTCCCTCCAAGGTTATCCGTACGACCGTCAATTTGAATTTTGAATTATGGTGATGTCAGTATTGATGATGTGGGCGGCTGGGATCCCTCCATTAATTGACACGTGTCCCGTGATGGGACATTCTCCTCGGAAGTTGCAGCGGGTATTTAATGCTCACATCATTTCGCCGTTTGGATTTATCAGGAACAAACCTTTCATCTTCCCCACATATAAAAACTTACTCCCTCCTCCATTTCAAACTTTCCAAAATTTTGAGCACTGAGAGCAGGTAGCAAAGGCGATTCCCGACAAACAGCTAGAAAAACTCCGGCCACCGTACAAACGATTTCCGGTAACACTGAGGGCTCTGGCTTCACCACCATTAAGCCATCCGGTAGCGTGGATAAGGAATTTCTTCGACTTGCCGCCGTTAAACTCATCCGAAAACCCATCTTCGGTCCCAGAAACAGGTAATTTCCTTTGATTGTTCATCATTTTCTGGGTTTTTCTTTGGGGTTTAAGAATTTCTTAAATGGGTCCTAGAACCATAAGTTTTGAGAGAGGGGTTAAATTCGGTTTTGGGTTAAATCAGAGGGTTTATAAATGTGCTAAGGGGATTTGGGGAGAAATTCCATTGGCTGAATGTTCTTCAATCTTGTTGAAATTTGGGTTTGAGAATGAGCCTTTAGAGTTCCCAGTAGGTGAGGTTCTTGGGGAGTTTGAGGAGGATGACCCAAGGGTAACGTCTTTCAGGTCAATGAATGATCTCCCACATCATATCCAAACCCATTATTCAATGTCCCGTCGTGATTCAGTTAGGGATTTGGTCTTAGGGGAATCTAGGTCGCCCTTGGATAGGTCGTCGCCTATGGATGTTAGGACTGATTCCCCTTCTCTTTTTCCTTGTTTTGTAGTTATGGATCATGACGGCCGTCCCAATCAACCGGCCCCAGAAATAAACGAAGCCAGTACAAGTGCAGGGGGCACTAGGATCGTCGACACCTTTCATACCGGTGTACGAGCTGGAAGGAACGAGCGAGGTTTTGGAGGTGGGGCACAAGGTGATTGGGCCATCACCAAGGTCAGCACAAGGAAGGGTGATACTGGGAAGTTGATGATTGATTCCCTACGAGACTCCTTCAGGGTTCACGCTGCCTCGTATAAGCTTGAGTACCTCAGCCAAAAGGAGTATGAGCCTCGTAGGCAGTCACTTCTCACCAGCAAAAAGAAAGTAGCTTTCTTCTACAAACAGTTCGAGCATGGGCTGAGGTTGCCCTTAGATCCCTTTATCAACGAGTTCCTTGAAGACTCAGGTTGCGTGCCAATGGAGCTGAGTGGCAACGCTGTTAGGATTTTGTCTTGTTTCATTGTGGTCTGCAGATTCCTTGGCTACGAGCCATGAAATAAGGTATTTCGTCAATATTACCAGACGAAACGGTCAATTAAGAATGGAAAGTCCGTAGTAAGTGTGTCATCGATTAGGAATGTTCAGGGCCTGTTTCTAGACACTCAGAACAAGGTATATGGCTGGGATAATCACATGATCTTGGTGGAGAGTAGGGTAGGATGGCAGTTCCCTTTCCCGGAGAGCCAAGATATGGTTGCAGACAAGTATGTATGGGCGGCGCCTGGGGCCGACGAGCTGAAAGAAAAGATTGACAATTTGCTGAGTCTCGGTTGGGTGGCATGGCAGGACATTGAAGCATCTCATTGGAGATATATCAGGGTCGGTATTATGTCTAGGCCGTTGAGAGGCCCCGATCCCTTGGTGAAGATTGAACTAGATGCTCGCTATCCTGTCTGGGTCGTTCACGACAACTTGACGTGGGAAGATAACTGCATAAATTGCGCCGGCGCCCGCCTTGACCACCCTGAAGAGCGTTGCGAGAATCTCGAGATGGCAGGGGGTTGGGCTCTGAATACTTGCCTATTTGTTTTGGTAACTTTTCTTTTGTCTTGTCGTGAATGACTCTAACCTTTCTCCATTTTTTCTTGGCAGTTCTTTCTGAAAAGGATATCAACCACATCGAGCGGGACGTCATGAGCGGAGTGATCAGACCAAACGAGCGAACCAAGGCAAAGAAGGATAGAGCATCGACCAATGCCATCTACAGTCGTCAGGAAAATATGGCAGCGAGGAACGAGCAATTGCCAAAGGACACCCCTGTCGGCGCCATCCCCATGGTTGAAAGGGAGCCCGTCGTTGAGGGGCTGAATACCGGGGGTCGTCAAGCACAAGTTGACGCGCTAGAGAGGGATGTCGGAGCGGAGGCAAGTGCTGTGGCTGTTAATGCTGAGAACCAATTGATCGTCGTTGAGGATGAGCATGTTAACCCTGAGGACGTTGGAAGTTCTGACTCCAATCCGGAGGTCGTAGGCGAAGGGAGCCACGTCTCCAAGAAGAGGAAAGATCACCCCGTTAGCTCTGGGGGAAAGAAAGAAAATAAAAAGAAGACTGTCAACGACCGAATCAGCTCCTCCGACCCCTCAACTCCTCAGGCTGAGACTCCTGGATCGTCGTCAGGGGTACTTACTAGATATAAGGCCATGGAAATGGCAACTAAGTTGGCCAAAGTTCCCCCGCTCTCTGGGATTCCTTGCTTGGCGAGAAGTGGCCCTGCTCTCATCCTGAGGGCGGCTACGATGAAATGAGGCAGGGACATCGAGCTCGTCCGCCAGATGAGGGAGGCCAAGACGAAGCCTGGGACCTACCACGCCCGCTTCGTGTTGCTGCAAACTGAGGTAATTCAGCCTTCCGTTTTTCATGCATCTCTCGTCGTTTCATACTTGTAATAATAATGAATTCGTTGTCGCAGATGATGTCGATGATGGATGCCATGACGGCAGATTTCAAAGCATGCCTAGACACCGAGCAGCAGGAGAATGAGCAGCTGATCCAGTCCGTTGGAGCCAAGGAGGTTGCAGAGAAAAAGTTGAAGGAAACTGAAGAGAACGTCGTCCAATTGACCACTGCCTACGAGTCACTGATGGCTCAGAAAAATGAAATTTTGAAGGAGGCAGAAGTCTTGAAAGCTGATAAGGCCAAATTGGTAAAGGAAGTAGGGATCCTGACGACGGGCCTCAAAGCCGCCGAGAATAAATTTGATAAAATGAAAACTGACTACGAGGCCGCTCGGACTCAGATCGAGGAGATGAGGGCTGATCATCAGGTCGCCTTGGCCAATGCAAAACTGGATGCCGTTGAGCAATTCCAGAGAGGTGGCGAGTTCCTTCAGGTCGTCACCAAGAAGGCCAGTGGCTTTTTTCAGGATGGGGCTAAGCACTTGGCAAGGCGGATCCTTGCCGATCCAGAGACTAAGGACTTGATGTCTACGAGGAAGCTGGCCGACCTTTGCACTGAACCGTCGCATGATCAAGAGGCTCGTCTCATTCATCCCTTCGTTCCCTTCAACGACAACGACTTGGGTATTATCAGAGAAGATGACGGGAAGGCTGGAAAGGACGAGTGGCTAGTCCCTGCTGTTGATCCAAAGAACTTTGATGCCTATTACGCCTACTTCCTCGACGACGGCCCTGATCCTGATGCAGCTCCACCCAGAACTAGTGACCCCCAATGATTTATTTTTCTGAAATGTCTTGTGATGTCTCAAAACAATGTTTTAACCTATTTTGGTGGTTTCAAACAATGTCTCAAAACAATTTTTAAATTTTTGCAATGTTATTGACCTGTTTCCTCGTAGTTGAGAGGGGGTCGTACAATGTTTGCTTGTTTTATTGATGTTTTAAGTTATTCAATGCCTTTTGTTTTCTGTTTGTTAATCTGTGTTAACTTAGATAGCGTGTGATAACTTGTTGAATGAGAAAGTTTGAGGACAAGTGTGATTGGTCGTCATGAGTGATGACCAAAATATGGGTCGTCTTAAAGTGACTGACCCTTGTTCATACTTGTGTTTTCTCAACTTCCCAATGGCTCGTAGGAGTAGTACGAAGGTCCGTAGGTTTCTGCTCGTAGGCAGGGTTCCAAGGATGAGTCGTCTTACCCCGTTATAGCAGTCGACGAGGTCTGACCTCGTCTAGCCTTTATACTTGGCTAAAGTGAATGTGAGTGTCGAAGTCTTGGCTTCGACTGATCTTTATACTTTGATCAAAGTGATTGTAAGGGTCGAAGTCAGGCTTCAACCGTTCTAAGCTTTTTGAGTTTGCAATGGACGAAGTTCAGTGAAGCGACGAGTTTCCATTGATAATTTCCGATCAAGAATCGTACATTGACAACTCGATTACTTTTTAAGACCTATGGGATTTATAGATTATCCCTTACAAACATCCAAAATCTTCGAAAAATGACAATGAAAAAGTTACATAAGAACCACAAGTATGATGCCCTGAGGGCGCTGAGTGTTGACGACGATCTCAGAAGTAATACTTCGTGAGATGATTAGCGTGCCATGGATGCTTTAGCTGCTCGCCGTTTGGCTTGGCTAGACGGTAGGTTCCTTCTCTGACCACACTGGTGACGACGTATGGTCCTTCCCAGTTGGGAGAAAGCTTGTTTTGACGGGCCTTGAGTCCCGTTGCTTCAATTTTTCTGAGAACATGATCACCGACCTTAAAGAACCTTTTCCTCACTTTCTTATCATGGTACGCCTTGGTTCTTTTCTTGTAATTCTCCATTCTCAATTGGGCATCCAATCTTCGCTCGTCCACAAGGTCTAGGTCGAACTGTCTGTTGTGTATGTTCTTTTCAACGTCGTAGAGAGCCACTCGGTCTGTAGGAAGCTGAAGCTCGGCGGGAGCCATGGCCTTAGAGCCATAAGCTAAAGCGAATGGGGTTTCCCCCGTAGGCCCCCGGGTGGTTGTGCGGACTGCCCAGAGAGCCGAAGGGAGTTTGTCCAACCATCTCGTACTCCGTCCTTCAAGATTTTTGCACAGGGCTGACAAGACGAGCTTGTTCGATGCTTCCGCTTGTCCATTGCCTTGGGGATAGGCAACAGACGATTTAGAATGTTTGACGCCCATTCTGTTCAATTCTTGTTCAAACTTCCTTGAAAATTGAAGGCCATTATCAGTAACAATTACCCTTGGAATCCCAAAGCGACACCATATTGAATCATGGATAAAACTTAGGGCATTGTTTTCTGTGATTTTATTCAAGGCTTTGGCCTCCACCCACTTAGAAAAATAATTAACTGCCACGATCACGTACTTCACTCCCCCTTTGGCCTGTGGAAATGGCCCAATCAAATCAACACCCCACATGTCGAACGACCATGCTGCCATGACCGGGGTCTGTTCAGTCGTCGGGAGTTTGGGGAGATCGGCGAAACGCTGGCAAGTATCACATTTCCTTACGAAATGCTTGGCATCTTCTCGGAGATGGGGCCAGTAATACCCCATGGTAATTAACTTATCAGCCAATGTACGGGCCCCAGGATGGCCCCCACATTCTCCTTGATGTACTTCGAAAAGCAATTGAACTACCTTATCAGGGTGGACGCACTTTAGCAACGGTCTGATGATAGATCGTCTATACAGTTCACCTTCTACGACCGAGAATCTGGCTGCCTTTCTCTTGACTTGTCGTGCCAAAACTTCATCATTTGGTAACTCATCCTTCTCAATAAATGCTTTTAGCTCATCGATCCAACACCTCAGACCGTCTTATATGCACATGACCTTCACTCGTTCATAGGCCGGCTGGTCGAGGTAGGCCAAGTGGTGGCCATGCTCGTCTTCAGGGAGTTGATCTGTTGCAAGCTTCGATAGTAGGTCGGCGTGTTCATTGTCCTCTCTGGCTATTCTTTGGATGGCCCAAAACTCCAGCCCCTGAATTAACTCGCCGACCAAAGCATGATATTTCTGGAGGGTTGAGTCGACTACCTGATAGTCGCCGCGGACTTGATTCACGATTAACTGAGAATCACAAAAAGCCGCGATCTTAGTGGCTCCAAAACACTTTGCATACTCGATTGCCGCTACGAGCGCTTCATATTCTGCTTGGTTGTTTGACGCTTGGAATTTGAATCTCAATACTTCTTCAAAAACTGTGCCATTTTCTGGCTCAACGAGCACGATCCCCGCCCCACTGAGATCTCTGGTTGCTGATCCGTCTGAAAAAATTTTCCAACAGCATACGGGCAAGATTAATTCTTCTGGTTTGTCGTCGACCTCCTTGCCTTTGCAGCTTTTCTGAGGCGGCCTTTGGTCGTCGTCAACACTAAATGATGTTTCCACCAGGAAATCTGCCAGTGAATGCGCTTGTAAGGTTTTCCTTGCCCTGTACTGAATATCAAACTCAGTTAATTCAATGCTCCAGTTGAGAAGACGGCCGGAACTTTCAGGGCGTTGCAAAATCTTTCGTAGTGGGGCATTTGTGTAAACAATAATGGGGTGAGCAGAGAAGTAAGCTCGTAGCTTTCGTGCTGTGATGACGAGAGCATAAGCTATCTTTTCTGCATTGAAGTAGCGGGTTTCTACGTCGGATAAATCTTTGCTCACGTAATAAACGGGCCTCTGTATCCCATCCTCTTCTCGTACCAATACGGCGGCGATGGCCTTGTCACTCGCCGAGAGGTATACAAACAAATCTTCCCCTGCAACGGGGCTGCTGAGGAGTGGTGGAGAGCCCAAATATTCCTTGAGTTGCTTGAACGACTCGGAGCATTCTTCTGTCCATTAAAATCCTTGGCACCTCGGAGAGCTTTGAAAAATGGGAGTGATCGTTCGACGAACTTGGCAATGAAACGACCCAAGGCCGCAACTCGTCCATTCAAACGTTGAACCTCCTTAATGCTCTTTGGTTCTGCCATATCAATCAAAGCCTTGATTTTTTCAGGGTTGGCTTCAATTTCCCGCTGTGAAAGCATAAATCCCAAAAATTTTCCAGCTGCAACTCCAAAAACGCACTTGGCTGGATTGAGGACCATGTCATTCGCTCGAAGGTTGGTGAAAGTCTGCTGTAGGTCGTCGACATGTTTTCTTTTCTTGGACTTGACAACCATGTCGTCGATATATGCTTCCAGGTTGTCTCCGAGCTGGTCCTTGAACACTTTGTTGATCATTCTTTGGTATGTGGCCCCGGCGTTTTTGAGCCCAAATGGCATCTTCGTATAACAGTAAGTTCCCCCTGCGGCCTGAAAGGCCGTCTTCGGTATATCCTCTTCGGCCATCTTGATTTGGTGATAGCCAGAATACACGTCGAGAAAGCTCAAAGTCGTATGACCGGCCACAGAGTCGACGAGCTTGTCGATTCTGGGCAAGGGGTAGCTATCTTTGGGGCACGCCAAGTTTAGGTCGGTGAAATCTACGTAGAGCCTCCACTTTCCGTTGGGTTTTTTTGACAAGAACCACATTTTCCAGCCACGTTGTGAACCCAGCGTCCACAATAATCCCAGCACTTAGTAACTTTTCAATCTCCTGCTTGATGGCGATCTCTTTCTCAGTCGAAAAAATTCTGCACCTTTGCTCCTTGAACCTTATTGTGGGATTTACTCCCAGTCTATGGACGGCTACCTCTTCTTTGATGCCTTTCATATCCTCCACTCTCCAGGCAAAAACATCGAGGTTCTGTTTGAGTAGGGAGATTATCTCTTCCCTCTCCTCAGTAGATAGCTGAGACCCCAGTTTGATTTTTTGCTCTGGATAGTTTGGGTTGATGATCAGTTCTGTTAGCTCGTCGGCAGGTTTCATCTCAGGAGCGTCGTCTCTAAAGTCCATGGATTCAATGACAATTTCTTTGATTTTTCTTCTTGCCTCAGGGGTCAGGTCTGGAACCTCGTCATCAATGAGCTTGTCTAGCTCGACCCCCGATTCATGGGCGGTCAAAAGTTGTGGTTCTGCAGCTTGTTCGTCCATGAATGTTTCAACAAAGTCTTTTGGCTCGTCGACACATTTGATGGTCGAGACAGTGGCATATGATGTCGTCGTTTGCTTAACAGACTTGGAGAGCTTCACAATGTGATCTGGGTCGTCTATTTCAATGGTCCGGTTTGCCTTCAGTACATGCTCTAGGAATTTTGGGGCCATCCCCAACACACATCCAACTCCAGCACGTGTAGGAAATTTGACTCGTTGATGAGGGACCGAGGCGACGATCCCCAAAGCGGCTTGGCCCGATTGGCCCAGAATTGCGTGGTAGTCGCTGACGACGTCAATCACAATAAAAGTCACAGTTTTGATGGTTCTCAATGGGTGTTCTCCAATGTCAACTGGAAGGTCAATTTGGCCCTTTGCGTCTACTCGGTGGTTGGTGAATCCCTCTAGACGACCTAAGTAAGGACTTAGGCGGCTATCGGGTAGACCCATCCGTTGGTAGACGTTGTAAAACAAAATGTCTTTGGCCGCCCCAGTATCGATTAGAATCCGTCTGGACTCACAGTTATCGATGTAGCCGGGGATGACCAGCGTCTGTTGACGTGCCAATGGATTGGCCGGTAGCTCGTAGGGAAAAAAGCTTATCACGTCGTTTGGAATCTCCGACTTCTGGGGAACATGAGGGGCTTTCTTGAGATGGTAGATGGCGCTCTTTATTTGATTTTTGCTCGTTTCTTCAGAAATTACCAAGACCATTCTTGGCTGCCTCTCCGGAGGACCGTCGTTAGCAACTCGAGTGTTGGCTGCTTGACGATCCTTCCTCACATACTCCTGGAGACGACCATCATCAATCCATCTCTGAATGATTTTCTTCAAACTGAAGCATTCTTCAGTATCATGTCCATTATCCCTGTGGTACTCACAATACTTGTTCATATTTTTCTTCCCCTTTTCATTGGGGTTCATCTTCGATGCCGGGCCAAAATCAACATTGCTCAGAATTTCAGCTCGTGACATGGTTAGAGGAGTATACGACTCTGGGACCTTTTCAGCCTTCACCTGCTTGTTCTTTCCTTTTTCTCCAGCCTTGTCCTTTTTAGGTTTTGCCGTTTCAACCTCGTCAATAGCCTTTCCTTCTCTTTGTAACTTTCTTTCCTCGGCCTCGGCCACCGCGTATGCCTTGGCATAGAGATCTTTTCGAGATTTGGTTGGGTGGACTAGTAACTCGTAGTCCAGAGTGGAGGAAACAACACCGTGTCTGAAACAATTGATAATCTCCCTGTCAGTCAGGTCTTCATCAATTTGGTCCACTAACTTCTTAAATCTTTTGAAATAGCTCATAGAGCTTTCACTGGCTCACTGAGATATATTACTGAGATCATTGACAGTCTTACGACGATCTCCCGCCATTGCAAACCTTCCCAAAAACTTTTTTCTCATTTGCTTCCACGATTCAATGCTCCCCTTAGGTAGGCTTCTAAACCACCGTAAGCGGCGTCGATCGGCGTGCTTGTAAGTGGCCTTACACATGACATCGTCGTGGCACAAGCTCTTGCCACTACATACATCTGGGCTTCGAGATGTTGTATGTGATCAATGGCACTTGTAGAGCCGTTATATTGTTTCAAGTCAGGAAGTTTAAAGCCTGGTTCAGGAGGTCCCGTCTCTAGCATCCACGGTGCTAAGGGATTCATGATACCACAATCATCTTCTGAGTCATCGCTATCCACCTTGTTTCTTTTGTTCGTCAATTCTTCCACCTGACGCTTGAGTCTTAAGAACTCTCTCATGTCAACTTCTCCTGTTGGGCCGGCTGGGGGGATCCTATCTCGACGAGGCCCCCGGGTAACGGTGTTTGACCGTTGCCTCTCGATGGGGGCAGGTCGTCGGGAGATGGATCTCTCCTTGTAGCTTAGTGTTGGAGACGGCCTATAAGATCTGGATATCTCTCGTTCATGATGAGGGGGAGTACGGGTTCTTTCCCTATAGCTCGGTGCTCTTTCATTTCTCACCGAAGGTGTCCTTAGACGACCTTGAACAACTTGGTTCTGATTTGCTTCTGGATTTTCGACTGCCATTACTCTACGAGGCTCTACCTCCCCATCTCGTTGTTGCTGAGATGGTGCTCCTTCACTACGACGTTGATTAATGTGGTCTCTGAGATCAATCTGGGGCACCACTCGTTCTTCTCCAGTGACGACGTCATCTCGACGACCTTCTCTCCTCCGATTCCTTCTCCTCCCCGACGAGACGGTATGGTGGGACGCCTGTGGGGCTTGAGGCGCAGCCATTTGGATGAGCTCGTTCTGGATTTGCAGGAATTCTTATAGGGCGTTTGCTCTCTCGACGAGGAAAGCGGCTCTGTCGAGTTGTGAGTTGGATGGGCCTCCCACATGATGGACAGCCTCTACCCCCGGTCTCCTCTCCAGCGGAGGTCGCCTCTGCCTCTCCTGAGCAGTTCTTTTCTCTCTTCTTCTTGCCATTTGAAGGCCAGTATCATCAACCACCCCTTGTGACCTGGTAACCCTTAAGTTGGGGTCCTAGGTGGAGAGGGTGGTCTAGGGTTTCCTTGCTGGCCTTGCTGAGGGGGAGGAGGTGCGCTTTCTTCTCCGGTGGATTTGCTTGCTGTGTGTCCGTCTGACACCATTTTTCCAGGTCTTTTCGGCTGTGTTTGGTGGTCGAAAGGTCACTGACAAACGTTTCCCGACAATGGAACCAATCTGATCGTGCAGGAATGCGTGTTGGGCTCAGTTAACGTGTCCAGTGAAAGATTGAGCTGACTCTGTGATCTACACACCACAAGAAACAACCGTGAAACTGCGCCGGGGGTTTTTCGGCAAGCCCCTCCGGCGTGAGAACCAGTTGATGGACTGGAAAATGGTGTAAATATAATGGAGAGTGTGTGTATACGTAAAATATGCAAAAATGCATTACCTTTATCCATGTTTTATTCCCATATTTATAGTGGATGTAGTGATATTGGGGTTTACATCTGAACCGTTGGATTGAGTTACTCCTATCCGTTGGATCATCTTGTTTCCCTAGGCGTACACGTGTCACGCCGTGATTGTTCCGCCTATATAAGGACACTATGGTGTCTGACATTGATAAGTAGCTTAGCTCATAAAGGAAAGTCAACCTGCACGCCTTTTGGCAATATTACTGGTTATATGATTGCACGTGTAACAAGGCCCTGTGGTAGATCTGACATTATCCCAAATTAGCTAATTAATCAAGCTTGCTGGGAAGCTAATTGAGGAGACGACCTGGAGCTGTACGTCCAGTTGGGTCATCTTCTTGGGGGATGACTCGACGAGCGAGCGACAGCGAGAGTTGGCTGTTCAATGACGACGATCACTATTCGTTGAATGTGATTAGTTTGGTACGGTGGGAAGGTTCGTCGTTAGGTAGGCTATTGCTCATTGGCGACGGCCTCTACATGGCGCGTCGACGAGCTATGACCTAAACCTTTGCTCAAGGGTGAGTTGGCTCGTCTCTTGGATGGGCTTGGTCGCTCAGTGGCGACGACCGCCATCCATTGTAGGATGGGCCATAGCCCAGGTCTTGATTTGACCCTTCATAATTGGTCCTTTGGGGGCCTGTTGGGCCCCTAGCTCGTGGCAAAGTATTGGGCTTGGCCCATCACAGAATATCCCGTTCAAAATTCAATGATATATCATCATAATTGCTAAACAACATGAATGAATCCTATATCAGTAAAGAGGGATCTGACTCCTCTTCATTCTACATTTTCATCAGCGCATTTAATCGATTGTATTTCCAACCATAATAGTAGGTAACCCGTGCTCCGCACGAGAAGCTAATTTGCTAATATCATGATTTATTTTTTATAATATAAGTATATTATAAATGAATCAAAACATTAACATTTATAAAGTTAGAAAAATTGTGTTCAATTTTAATAACTTTGTTACACATAAGTTTAATAGGAATTGCATTGTGACTAACAATGTAGCAATTTTTGCTATTTTATTTTTGATGTTCATACTTTATGTTATTTATTTTTGATGTCATAATTTATGTCAGTATGCAACATTTTTTATGGACGTTAACAAAGTGAATGAAAACACTAACGACCTATTTCTTTTCAAATTACAACATTTTAAATACAATGTAGGGGTTCCAACCCTTAACCTTCCCGAGAAAAGTACGTCTTTAAGCTAAATGCTCATTGACATTATTAACGACCTACTTTGATATTTATATAGTAACTATTATGATTAACTAATATTATTAATAGTAATAGTTAACATATATTGTAACTATAATACTATTACTTAACCTATATAGTAAATTAATACTATTTATAATAATAGTTAGCATATACTCCCTTTGTTCCGCTACAAATCACACACTTTCTATTTTGGACATCCCATTACAAACCGCACACTTTCTAAAATGACAAAGAATCTTTACTATTCCCTCCACTCATTCTCTCTCCTACATTATTTTAACACTCACAACACCATTATAATTTACTATTTCCTTTACTCATTCTCTCTCCTATTTTACTTTTACACTCACAATATTTATATCATTATTTTTTTCCTTAATCCCCGTACAAACAGTAACAGTGCGATTACTAGCGGGACGGAGGGAGTATAGTAACTATTATAGTTAACTAATACTATTAATAGTAATATTTAACATATATAGTAACCATTAAAGTTAACTAATACTATTAATAGTAATAGTTAACTTATATAGTAACTATTATAGTTAACTAATACAATTAATAGTAATAGTTAACATATATAGTAACTATTATAGTTAACTAATACTATTAATAGTAATAGTTAACATGTTAACTATAATTGTTAACTAATACTATTAATAGTAATAGTTAACATATATAGTAACTATTATAGTTAACTAATACTATTAATAGTAATAGTTAACTTATATAGTAACTATTATAGTTAACTAATACAATTAATAGTAATAGTTAACATATATAGTAACTATTATAGTTAACTAATACAATTAATAGTAATAGTTAACTTATAAAGTAACTATTATAGTTAACTAATACTATTAATAGTAATAGTTAACCTATATAATAACTATTATTATTAACTAATAGTATTAGCTAATAAGGAGAATATCAAAAGTTATATAGATTTCGGGATAGTGATGACGTGGCTACTCCAAAATCAAGAGTTTGGCTAAATTTGTCCACGTGATGAAGCCATAACCCTCCTCACAAACATTAATATATATATATATATATATATATATATATATATATATATATATATATATATATATATATATATATAGATTTCATTTTTATTATTATATATTTTTTTTCATGAAAATTATCATATTTTGAAAAATATATCACTTTAATCCAATTATGTCCTTAAATCCTTAACAATTTCGTGTCTCAATATATAATTTTAGGATTAAAATCATACATTTTCAATATTGTTTAAAGCATAGGGGATTTATACGCCTAATATAGAAGCAGAAAGAAGGAGGTCATCCACACACATAATGAAGAAATCACAGGGGAGTTTTCTGCTTTTTACCTAATAAAGTATTTTCATTAGTTTTGAACGGAATAAAAGTGACGAGCTAGGCCCAATGAGCGAGCTCAGTTATTTACCCATTATTGCCACCACGTTCTCGATGGGATAGGCCCAATTATCACTAGGCCCAAGGCCCATCAACAAGATCAGTCGACCTAGTTCATTGTCCGACCTACTTGGTCCCGACCTAGCTTGGTCCGACATTACGATCCAGATGCTATTCGGGTACGGTTCAACCCTATCCATCAGTCAGGTCGGCCTAGACTCAACATGCGACCTTGACCTACATCATTACGTCGACCTACAGAGTCCTGGCGTACCTACAATCCTTTACGTAACAAGACTCCCTACAAATCAGGAGTTATTTATGGATAAGATCTCTAAAACGTATCTGTTCCACAATTTAAAGGATTTCTTGCAATCCTGCCACAAATACAAACTCTCATCTACAACTATAAATATAAGGCAATGTCAACCGTTTCAAGGTAATTGCTTTATGATTATTTGAGAATACATTGTTCCTTATAATTATTTGGCTCTCCATATCACCATACTTACTCTCACGCCCGAGGGTCTAAGCCGGAGACCATCCAGCTAGTCGTGGGTTCTTTGTTTCAGGTCAAGAGGCCAAGTGATTAGTCTTGCGGCTGGACGAAGATTGATAAGCACGATTCTTGCAGCATCAGTTTGGTTCCATTGCCGGGAATCGTGCATACCTGACTTCGAAATTTCTTACAACCCATAATCATGGTGACTTCTGATGGACATATTTCTGAAGCCTCAGACGAGTACAATGAGGGAAACACCGGTGCTAACACGGACGCCGGTACTGGAAACCGTAATATGAACATGCCTCCTCTTCCTCTGCCTCGTCAGCACAGAAGGGCGACACGGTCTAATAGCATTTCTGATGGCAGAGGATTGCCAGATGGTAGAAGAGAGAAATGACCTATGGTCGAGCAGGAAGTGCAGCCCCCTCCTAAGCTTCAACAAGCAGGGCGAATGGCTGCAGGCGACAGAGTAGGTCCCTCAACCAATCCCCTTAGCAAAAAGGAGATGCTAGTGGAGCGAGCCAGAATTCTAGCGGAACTAATAGCGATGGAGGAAGAGTCCGAGCATAACGACATAAGGCCAGAAAGGGCAGTCCCCTCCCAAGTTTCTAACAGGCAGCCCGACGGAAGCGCTAGGCAGAATGGAGTTGAGAGGCAGAATGGCGAGCAGAGGATAGTGCAGCGTGTTCGATCCCAGATTCACGTCCCAAGTGACGACCTGAGGGCCAGCCTCAACAAAAATAGGGAACAGGAGGCCGAGTCAGATCTGAGGCGACACCTAGAGGCCAGCCAAAGCATGCGTAGGTCGCCCTCCAGAACTGAGAGGTCGCAGTCTCACAGAGATAGGAATGGGCGTAGGTCGCCAATCAGAGAGGAAAGGCGCAGGTCGCCAGTCAGAGAGGAAAGGCGCAGGTCGCCAACTAATTCAGTAAGATCGCCCTCTCACAGGGATAGAAGGGGTAGAGAGGTAACTCCCCCTAGGAGTGACAGGCATAGGGCCAACTTAAGGAGGGAGCCTCACCACGAGGAACGACAGAGATCCAACAACGTCTCCCGAGCAAGGGACGACAATCCGGATGCAAGGGAATGGTTGTAGTGGAAGAAAAGGTTGGAGCAATGGGAGGCCGACAAGAAAGAGGAAGCTGGAAAGGGTGAACGAAATGACTTTACTCTTCGTCCCTTGTCCAAGGAAATGCTCGACAAATGACCTCCCCACGGTTTCAGATTTCCCACTCTTGAAAAGTATTCGGGTGCAACCAACGCCCAAAGCCATATACAGCATTTGGAGGCTATAATGTGTTTCGTCTCCAATGAAGATGATATGATGTGCAAGGCACTTACCAGCACTCTCACAGGGGCAGCCCTGCCTTGGTTTATGGGTTTGACACCTGGTTGTATTACCACATGGCACTATATGAGAAAGAAATTTCTAGATCGCTTCTCGACAGCTGGAGCTCGGAAGCTGACGGTCACCGACTTGAATAATTTGGGGCAAGGAAAAAATGAAAGCTCAATGAGCTATTATAACAAGTTCAAGGAGATGGTCGACCAGATTGAAAAGGACCTAACATACAGGGAAGTAATAAATTGTTTCAGAAATGGATAGCCTATGCAGACTTGGACTACGAGCTGACAGTTCGGAGCGTGAAGACCCGACAAGAGCTGTTCGAAAAGGCCTACAACGTGGCACTGGCCGAAGAAAGAAAGGAAAAGAAGAATGGAAAAGGTCTCAAGTCTGAGGTCGCGGATACTGACAAGAAGGACCCGACCAAGAATGGGGGGAATAACAAGAATGGAAAGAACAGAACCAGGGCGACTGAGAGAGTGCCCGAAGCTTTCACCCCTTTGACAGTAAGTCGTACTGAAATCCCGAATACCGTAGAGCTAGGCCCAACTGCCCCTATGAACCCAGGAAATACGTTTAGAAGGGATAACAGCAAGTACTGCGACTATCACAAAGATACGGGCCACACTACGGAGGATTGTATGAGCCTGAAACGCATCATTCAAAAGTGGGTCGACAGTAGGAGCCTCGACATGTATGTGAAAAGAGCTCAGCCTGGCGGTGGTGAGCGAGCTGCTGGTGGATCGCAAGAGCCAAGACAGCCTAAATTGAATTTGGGAGTTATTACTGAGCAAGCCAGCAACACTGATTTGAAGAGCAAGATATTCTAGCTCAGCAAATCCCTTCACGTGCCACCTAGAAGCTACATCAGAGACGAGGTAATCAATTTCTACGCGGACGAGCTAGCGACCAATGTAGCCGCCAGAGAGCAAGTTCTCGTTATCCAAGGGTTAATTGATGGGTGTACGACGAGCAGACTCTTGGTAAATACTGGGGCCTGCAAAGATATTCTATTTTACAAGACATTTAAGGAGATGGGGCTATCCAAGGAGTAGCTTTCACGTTATGACGGTTGACTGGAAGGCTTCACCAACCACAGGGTCGATGCCAAGGGACAGATCGAGTTGGACGTTGACATAGGCCAACATCCTTATAAGGTAGTCTCCAAGGTAACATTTATTGTTATTGGTGTGAATAGTGATTATGCTGGTATTTTGGGTATCCCAGGCCAGGTCACACTTGGAATGGTGGCCTCAATCCCCCATCAACGAGTTAAGTTTCCCACGCTAGATGGAATCGGCTGTGTGCAAAGTACAGCTCGAGCATACCATGATCATGTCCTTCGAATGAGAAAGAAGAGGGAGCTAGAGGTTGAAACTGCTGAGGGATACTTGAAGATGTCAAAATCTGTCACCACAACTTCCCGACTATCTACGATCACCTGCGTGGAAGAGGCGACCTATCACTCACATGACGAGGTCATGAATGAGCCGATACGTCCCTCCCAAATCACCATGGTTGATTCAGATGCAGTTATGGTCGACCAAGTCTTCATAGGCGAGCTATGCCTACAGATCGACAATAACTCGGGGGCCACCATCAGTGAGATCACAGCTGAGCTAGATGACATGATCGTTAAAGAAGCTCCACACTTGGGGGCCGAAGAAAGACATAGGGTTTGAGAGATCATTATCGAGACCCTACAATTTAGAGATGGTCCGGAGCTAGAATCTGTGTATGAGCTAGAAGCAGTGATAACAAATCCTTCCTATCCCGAACAAAAAATTCAGATTGGTAAGCATTTGTCAGCTGAAGAAAGAGTAAGATCGTCGAGCTACTAAGGGAGATGAAAGATGTCTTTGCTTGGCGAGTAGAGGATATGAAAGGAATCAAGGAAGAGGTCGCTGTTCACAGGTTGGAAGTCAACCCGACCATGAAGTACAAGGCACAGAACTGAGAAGCTTTGCTCGTGACAAGGAGGAGGCGATCAAACTTGAGGTACAAAAATTTTTGAGTGTATGTATCATCAAGGAAGCTACTCACACCACCTGGCTAGCTAATGTGGTCATGGTAAATAAATCTAATGGCAAGTGTAGGATGTGTGTCGACTTCACCAACCTAAATCTAGCCTGCCCCAAGGATAGCTACCCTGTGCCTCGGATTGACAAGCTCGTAGACTCTATAGCTGGCCAAACCACATTAAGCTTCCTCGATGCCTATTCAGGTTATCATCAGATCAAGATGCACGAGGATGATATAGTGAAGACGGCTTTCCAAGCTGTTGGGGGTATTTACTGCTACAACATGATGCTGTTCGGGTTGAAAATGCAGGAGCGACCTACCAGAGGATGGTGAACAAGGTATTTGCCTCACAAATTGGCCGAAACATGGAGGCCTACGTCAATGATATGGTCATCAAAACAAAGGCTGGACGTCACGTAGTTGACCTAAAGGAAACGTTTGCCAATTTACGAGCAAACGACATGAAGCTTAACCCTAGCAAGTGTGTATTTGGAGTAGCAGCTGGAAAATTTCTTGGTTTTATGGTTTCAAAGCGAGGTATTGAGGAAAATCCTGAGAATATCAAGGCTTTGGTCGACATGCAGGAGCCTACAAGTATCAAGGAGATGCAGCGACTTAATGGTAGGGTGGCAACCCTAGGTCGCTTTATAGCCAAGTCGGCTGAAAGACCTCTCCCCTTCTTCAAATCGTTAAGGGGGACGAAATTTTTTGAATGGACGGCCGAATGTCATTTGTCGTTGCAGCAGCTTAAGGAGTATCTCGCTGCTCTACCCTTATTGAGCAGCCCGACCGTTGGAGAAACTTTGTTCATATATTTGTCCGGGGCGACCAATCCATAGCTGCTGTTCTAGTTCGAGAAGAAGGAGGGCTTCAGAAGCCCGTATATTATGTTAGCAAGGCCTTGTCCGATGTGGAAGGTAGATACTATAATGCGGAGAAGGTAGCATATGCCTTGGTGAATGTACGCTCGCCGAAAAATAATTTTTTGAGAGTCGCCACGCCGTTTTAAAGGAAACATTGAAAACCTTTGAAAAGAGAAAATGGATTCGGGGGTCAGGTTACGTGTTGGGAAGAACTGAGAGTTCACTCAACATGCCTCATTCGTAAACGAGTCTTTCTATGCTCAACATCCAAAACATTCAAGAGTGTGTGCAAAATGTGTGAGACAAGATATGTGATAAAATGCATATCAATACTTTGTTTTATTGCTCAACTGAGGAATTACAACTTGTGAGCCATTTACTCAGGGAGGCCACATCCCAATTACAGATCTCAGGAACAGATTACAACTGAAACAAGGATTTCTGCAAAGGGCTACTTGTGTCGCGTGACACAGGACTCCACATGTCCAATTGTGTCGCGTGACACAGGTTACCGATTCTACAGGAACCTTACAATTTGAAATACAAAATGAACAGATATCAATCCAGATCAAGTTAGAACATCAACTCAACTCAGAAAACAATGAATCAACCACAAATCGACCAAGGGGGTGTGGATATGGAGAGATCCACACTCCCTTGGCAAATAAGCCAAAGTTGCAACAAGATCAAACCATAGACAATGAAATTATGCCAAACAACTTGAATTAAACAGAGAGATGGCGATTGTGACTTGATAATCAGAGCAGATGGAACTTGATTACCAAGTCAATGAAAAAAAATAGCAATGAATTATGCAAGGAGCAAATAGATGAGAGAGATATGAGGGAAAGGGATTCGTTACCCTTGTAGATCCACAAATTCTATACCAAGTTAGGTATAGAATCCTTCTAAATCCGCTTCTGGACCGAATTGAACTTGGAAGGATGAAGGATGGGGGATCTAGGTGGTGATGTGTGTTTCAGGTTGAATGGATGGATGAATTGTGTATGAGGGATGAGAGAATTGGAAGGAATTTGTGTATGTTTGTATGGAAGGAGGAGAGGGAGAGGTTTCTGGGCATATTTTGGCAGGTTAACAGTAGAGAGGTGGAAAAGGGATCCAGATATGAGAGGGGTAGGGTCTTATTTATAGGCTGCTGATGTTGGACAAGTTGTGTCGCACGACCTTCTGCTTCCATTTTCCGTGGCTCAGTGTGTCACGTGACATAACATGCCACTAACCATTTCTGGCGCCAGCAACCTGCTTCTGGAACATTCCGAGTTAATTCCTTAAAAGTCCAAAACAATTAATTCTTTGTAGGTCCTTTTGCAGGGAGAAATGACTTAAAAGTACTTCCTTTGCAAAAACTTAAGAAAAGTTTTCGAAAGTCTCGGAATGGACCAGAAATTTACCAAAATGCCCCTAGTGCAATTTTATTTCATTAAAAGGCACTTATAAAGGGTCGCAAATTGGATTGGCGTACTCACACTTGGTCGTAGCTTCCAGGAAGTTACGAGCTTATTTACTGGCTCACCTGATTGTCGTGCTCACTAACGCACCCCTGAGGAAGATCCTACATAAGCCAGAAAGTTCAGGCTGCTTACTCAACTGGTCAATTGCTCTCACAGAATTTGACATCGAGTATCGACCTCAAAAGGCATTGAAAGCTCAAGCCTTGGCAAACTTCTTGGTCGAGCTGACGTTCACTAAGGAAGATAGCGAGGTATGAGTTCAGAAGGAGAAAGCCAAAGGAAAGGAACCAGAGGTCCAGTCCGCCACTAGTCTACCCGACGATTGCTGGAAAATATACTCTGATGGGTCGGCAACAAAGAGCGTTAGCGGAGCTGGGATTGTGTTGATCGAACCAGAATCAGGGTCAGTCTATGAGGAATCATTAAGATTCAAGTTTGAAGCTTCTAACAACCAGGCAGAATACGAAGCATTCGTCGCAGCCATCGAATACGCCAAATGTTTTGGGGCGACCAAGATTGTGGCTTACTGTGACTCGCAGTTGATAGTCAACCAAGTCAGAGGAGAGTACGAGGTAATGAACCTCACTTTAATCAAATACTGCGACCTGGTGAAAGAACTGATAAAGGACTTGGAATTCTGGGAAATTCAGAGGATTGGTCGAGAGGACAATGAATTGGCCGACCTACTCTCAAAGCTGGCTACTTCAGACGAACAACATGAAGAACCCATCTCCTACCTCGAGCATCCGGCCTATGAAAGGGTTCAAATTCTGTGCTTGGAGGATACTACTAGAAATTGGGTCTACACCAAATGCTGGATCGAAGAAATGAGAGCTTATTTGGAGACTGGCGAGCTACCTGATGACGAGAAAGCAGCTCGAGCTATCAAGAAAAAGGCTCTGAGGTACGTCATTCAAGGAAACATGCTCTTCAGAAGGTCCTACACCAAGCCGCTATTAAGATGCGTTCACCCCCAAGAAGTCACTCAATTAATGCATGAGGTGCATAGTGGGGTTTGTGGTGGACATTCGGGAGCCAGAACTTTGGCTGACAAGTTGATTACATTGGGTTATTATTGGCCACACATGAGGGCTGACGCTCATGACTTCATTCAACAATGCGACCAGTGTCAGAGATTTGCCAACCTACCTCACTTGCCTACGATCGAGCAAACTCCGGTGATCGCTACTTGGCCTTTTGACATGTGGGGAGTAGAATTGATTGGACCCTTCCCACCCGCCCATGGAAACTGCAAGTATGTGATCGTTGCTATAGATTATTTTACGAAGTGGGTCGAAGCCAAGCTATTAGCCAGAATCACAGAAGAAAACGCCATCAATTTCATTCACGACTTCATTTGGTGCCGCTTTGGGATACCTCGATGTGAATGTGTGCCCAAATTTAGTTTTTGTTGGATTCACGCGAGTTTGAAAACATCCGATTTAATTTGAAAAATGGAGTCGCACGCCATTTTGATTTCCTCAAAACTTTGAAAAAAGGTTTTTATGGGTTCGGAGGTTAAGTTACCCCTTGGGAAGAACGGATCGTCGTTCACCCAAGGTGCCTTGCCGTAGCAAGTCTCCCTAGATTCCGTTTATCTTGCTTGCTTGCGTGCTTTCTTGTGTGCATGTGTTTGAAAAGAGGGGGGGAATGTCCCAAGTTGTCTTCCGGACGTACAAACCATTTATTGGTTGTCGCTCGGGATTTCTTGGATTTTATGTATTCGGGATTTTGATCCCGTCCTCATCTTGGACTTGTGATCATCGCTTTTTAACCTTGGGACTTGCGTGATCGAGAGAAAGACTCTCTTTTATAGTCCAAAATGAGGTTCTTTAGGAAAGGAGTGACCTTAGCCCATCAATCCTACACCTTAAGACGATTGAGCTTATATAGATGCTTCATGCTCGTCTTAAGTGATAATCGGAGATATATGGTTCAAGGTTATCCCTTTCTAAAGAGATTATGGCACCTTTTATGGAAGAAATGATGTAAAGATAGGATCTTTACACCGGTCCGTTCCAAGGTTGCTAATGGGGACATGGGGGAATGCATGTAAAAATGACATTTTTAGTGAAAAGATGACATTTTTGGGTTGCAAAGGATGCATTTGATTTGCAAAGGATGCATTTTTATATAAAGACATAATTTTTATGCAAAGGATGCATTTTTATGGTGGAAAATAGTATTTAATATGCAAAGGATGCTAATTTGATGATAAAAGGATGATCTTTGATGCAAAGGATGCATGAAAATGAGTTTTAGGGTGCAAAGGATGCACCTTTATGGTAAAGACATGATTTTTATGTGCAAAGGATGCATTTTGAATGTAAAATGGGGGCTTTTAGGTGCAAAGGATGCACCTTTAACATAAAGATTACATTTTTATGAGCAAAGGATGCTAAAGATCACATTTTATGAGCAAATGATGCCTATTTCATGCAAAAGATGCAAAAAAAGGGAAGGGGATATGATAAAGATAGGATCTTTAATGATGAATGCCAAGTCCCAAGCAAGATAATGACAATATATGAATGCAATGAGCAATTAAATCACATAGACAAGCATCATGCAAGGTAAGGGAGTGAGAGGTTACCAATGGTGGTGACCTCTTCTTCTTGGGGTTTTGCCTAGCGGAGGGACCAACTTTTGGAGGCTTCAAGGAGGAGGGGGGTGGCTTCTTGGCACCTTCAACTTCCTGATCTTTGTGGAGTATTTAGAGAGAGTTTTTATGCTTTGGTATTCTCTCGATTGTGTTGTTGTTAAATGGGTAGAGGAGGGCTCTATTTATAGGCGATCTGGATAAGGCTAATGAGGCCGTGCGGCTAGAGGTCCTTGGCTAATGCGGCCGTGCGGCATTATCTGTGTGACTCGGCATGTTTCTAGAATCATGCAAGGTGGCAATTCTAGAAGGTTTTTGGTATTAAGAAAAACGTGTTTCTTAATCTCCAAGCAGTCCCTTCAGCCCTTAGGTGTTTTGGAACAGTTTCGGAGCTCTAGGAAAGTCCGGGGAATTACCGGGAAACTTTACCGGAAGGCATGAGCCAGATTTGGGTACTTACAGAAGCCCCTCGGCAACGTCACATGCAGGGCAAGTGGGGTTGTCGATAGAAAAGGATCCGATCGGCGAATGCGAGACGGATTAGGTGACGAAAGTGGTCGAGTGGTGAACCTATGGAAGGCTACCTACGTATCCGGAGGAATCGAAGCCGGGCCGTAGTTCGAACAGATCCGCGGGGAATAGCGGAGAGAAGGCGGGTCTCTTGCCGGGAAAATTAGAAGAAAGTGACCTAAGAGGTCAAGCAATTGATCTATTTGGGGATATGCTAGAGGTGACCGATGTGGTCGGATATACGGACCTCTATGAGGGACTACTTCATCAACGAGGAGTGATGAAGGAACAAGGGTGACCAATGCGGTCGGATGGCTGGACCTTTTATGAAAATTTGCCTCACCGGCTGAGGAGCGATGGTGGAAAAAGGGTGACCACTGCGGTCGGATGGCTGGACCTTTTATGAAAGGCTACCTACGTATCCCGGAGGAATCAAGCCTTGATCGTAGTTCAAGCATCACTAGATAGGTTAGGAACGACGTCTAGGATCCTTGAAGTTTTGACAATTAATGGAGGTTGTCACCTGATTGGATACTTGAGCGTACTTCTCTATTCGTGATAGAGGTAGCTAAAGTTTGGAGAACTCGAGCGTACTTCACTATCTGTGATAGAGGTAGCTTAAGTTTGGAGAACTTGAACGTACTTCACTATCTGTGAGATAGAGGTAGCTAAAGTTTGGAGAACTTGAGCGTACTTCTCTATTTGTGATAGAGGTAGCTAAAGTTTGGAGAACTTGAGCGTACTTCACTATCTGTGAGATAGAGGTAGCTAAAGTTTGGAGAACTTGAGCGTACTTCACTATCTGTGATAGAGGTAGCAAAAGTTTGGAGAACTTGAGCGTACTTCTCTATTCGTGATAGAGGTAGCTAAAGTTTAGAGTTCTGACAATTCGGAGGTTGTCGCCTAGCGTCATTCCGTTATAACGGAAGTAACGGAGGCAACTGGGGAAGAAAGTCTATTTGCATAAGGAGATAAGGGATATCTTCTGAAAACGATGTTATCCTAGTTAAAGGATAACAGGAATTATATGCCCAAGTGGAAAGTCCGAGGGCAAAGAGGTAATTTACGCTCGGAGCGAAAGAAGCCGCCCGGCATGAGAGGGAGGCAAAAGAAGCCGTACGGCTAGAAGCCTAATTTTTCCAGTTATTTAAAAAGCAGAATTTGAACGGGGGTGGGCATTATTGCCGCCCAAGGCTGCCGAGGAAGAGAGAGAGAGGAGGGAGAGAATTTTCCAAAATCCTTCAATTCCCTTTGCCTCTGCTTGATTTGGAATGGATCCGGAGGAATCCAATGCCAAGGCAAGCGAGGAGGAACATCTCCGAGGCCGCTCGGAGGAGGAGGAAGGAGCTTGTCCGTACGGAGAGGAAGTATGACTTCCTTACACCTCCATCGGAGCTTTACCCGGGTAGGAGGGAGCACAAATCCACGAATCCTCAATCGGTTGGGGTAAGCATTCTTAATTTGCTCAATTCCGTCGATTTTGATTGGATTTTGATTGGTTCTAGGGCTTGACTCGAGTTTTAGGAATTTCTCGAATTTTCCTAGGATTTTTGATGATGATTTTGGAATCTTAATGATTAACCTATGAGGCTAAGAAGATGAAAGAACATGCATGTGCAATTTATTTGACAAGAATAATGAGAATGACCCACTTTTTTTCGAAAATAAAAGTAAGAGGGATAATTGTCTAAGAGGTGACGGAGTTCTTGCATGTGCTAGAACTAGGTCATAGATGAGAAAACGGGATTTTGGACGATGAAAAGGATTCATGCATGCCATTTTTGAGAAAAAATTAATGCTTATGTGCAAATAATTTTGAAAATTGTGATTTTGTGCTTAGGAGAGCAATGTGCTTGACACGATGTGTTTCAAGTGATGAAAGACATGTTTTCACGCAAAGGATGCTAGAAAGATTTTATTGGATGCTTTTCTTTTGAATGTATGTGCACTTTTGAATATATGCATGCTTTTTTGAAAAAAGGCGACACATTTCTTTTGTTGTGCTTGTCTACGGGAGAACAAGTCTAGGGGGCCTTAGAGATTGCGGTCGAGGCTATGGCATAGGATGCACGATTTTGAGAAGAATGGGGCGAACCACTAGCGGCTAGTGAGGGCTGCGGCTGGATACATTTATTGAGGCTATTGGCGGAGGTATTCACATTACCTCGAAGAGCGAGGGCTTGGTCCGGGCCCTTTCGGAGTTACGGTGGGACACCACCCACGGCTTTCATCTTAGGCGGGGAGGCGCGGTGACTCACTGCCGATTTCTTGCTATCCTTACGGTTCACGGGAGGCTGTGACTGGAGGAACCATATTACGGCGAGAGGAGTTCGGGGCTTTGGTCGGGTTTGAGCTTATTCCCAAGGGGCTCGGAATGGAGACGAGGAACGTCGAGGTGGCGATCCCGAGCTGCATGCGGGACTTTCTTTGCTAGTGAGGTGGCCCTCCGCGGCTTGCTAGAGCCTTTGTGTGGTTGATCTTTGTCGGTCACCATCTTTGCCAATTGCAGGACTCTGGCTATGACTTGCCTCCTCGACTCTGAGGATGTTGATGGGATTGGGACGGTCTCATGGGGTGAGGCCGGATTGGCGGAGCTATACTTCTCCACTGGATGCATGCAGTAGGAATAAGGCTTCCTCCATGGATTGTTTCTCCTTTGCTCTTGAGGTAGTCTCACTTTCCTTTCTCTCTTTTACTTTTCTGTCTTTGAGACTTTTATGAGAGAAAATGACCTTTTTGATGTTTTGAACATGCGGGTGCAGTTTTGTGAGGTGATCGGGTTCTTTCAGTGGAACCAACGGAAGCGATGCTACCATCTTTCCCGCTATGGTCCATTTGGAGGAGATGCGAGAGATAAGTTCACGGGAAGACCCGGATCACCTTTGATTACAAGATGGTGAGGCCGGTTATCAACGAGGGATGGGCACGATGGAGTGGATTTTTATCCTTGGGGAGGTACCCGAGAGATTACGCTAGGAGAGGCCGTGGAGGTGACTAGGCGGGCGGTGGTTGGCCAGGGCGACATGTGATGTCATCTATACGGGGATCGATTTTCTAGGCGGCATGGCCATATCCCTCCAGGATGCCATTACCCCTCATGATCCTCCGGCACGGATCTTTGCGGCCCGGGATTAGCGGGCGGATGAGATAGAGATATCGAGCGAGCGTGGCGGCGAGGAGTACTTTGATCTGGATACCCCATATCTTTGTGTTTGTGGAGCGGCGGCGAGGACACCACGAAGCTAGTGAAGCTAGGCTGTCACTCGAGGGGATATGGGGAGGCCGAGCCTTACGATCCGCCGATCCCTCTGCTCATCTTTCTTATGTGGTGAACGGGTACCGAGGAGGTTTAGGATACTGTCCCGACACTAGGGAGCCCCGGTATACTCTGCCGTGGGACGGCCTTTGTAAGTACACTTTTAGGGTCTTTTCCCTTTTCTTTCGAGATTTCTTTGCTTTTTGCAATTACGAGATTTTAGAGATTTTCTTCTCTTTTTCTCGGGTTCCGGCTCGGACTTATGACGGCTTGGTCGGGCGAGAATAGGGGCTGGAAGGACGTGTGCGGTCCCTTACGAGGAAGGCGCTGCGCTTCAAGGCGGCGGCAAACGTGCGAGCCGTGCGCAAGAGAAGGCACGTCGGGAGCACGGCATCCACCTCTTCGGCTTCGGAGTACTCTTCTAGTGCCATTCCTCGGGGCAAGGACCCAATCTTTGGCATCCTGGAGCGATTGGGCGAGTACGAGCACGAGAATGTCCATCTTTCGATGTGAGTGACACGGAGGACTTGATGAGGGAGGCTAGCGTCTATGGTGAGTAGCGATGAAGAGGAAGGATCGGAGGCCTAGGAGGTCTCTAGAGTTGATTTACGAAGAAAAACAAACAATGAACAAGTTTTATGCACATTTTGTTTATTTTTTGCTTAATTTGGGCGCCAATGGGGCGAAAACAATGTACTCTTGTTTTATTTACTTTTCTATTTTATGCTTTATTAATTTGCATATTACTTGAGCCTCGGGGCAGTTTTGCTTGGAATTGGGGTGGCTGGGCCAAAATGATATATAATGATATATAAGCGCATGGATGGTCTTTGGACATGTTTTTGTACGGGTTTTGGTTGGAAAAGTGGGGTGAAAAACTCCCTTTGGGCAGCAACTTGGTTGCTGCAGATTATCTTTACATCGAGCAAATGAAGCCGTGCGGTGCAGTCTGGAGCAAATGAAGCCGTGCGGCTCACGGTTACATGCAGGTGGTTATTTTTAGAATAAAACCAAGGCTTGGCCATTTCATTTCATTTTCAACCTAGAATTGTCCCAATTGTTCCCAGAGCACATATTGGACCTAAAGACACCATCTTTGATCATTTTTCAATGGAGAAGCCCGCTAGATTGCAAAGGGAAAAAAGGGATCATTTTATGTCCGATCTTCAGTCTTGGGTGAGATACAGCTTTCAATCTCACAAGGGACTGTTTGATTCTACCTTCAAGATCAAATCTTTATGGCATTTGAGGGATCTCCTTTGATTGGGACCTTTTGAGAGCGGCAAGGTTTTGGGACGTCAGGAGACACGTTCTTGCTTTTCTTACAATGAGATTGTCCCAACGCATGAAGACTTCCGAGCCTTGATTGGGGGTCCAGAAATTGAGGCTATATCGATTCCGTCAATCGAAGACGTGTCGGTGGCGACAAAGTTGGCATCTTTTCTGCAGATTTCTCTGGGAGAGGGTGAGAGGATGATGATTGCTCAGGACAGTATTGACCTTTCGACATCCGGGCGAGGTTTGGGTCTCCGGGATATGGCTACGACCATGGTGGCTATGGATGCCTTTATCCTCTGCGTATTCTCGGCTCACATTCCTTCTTGAGTCAGTGGGGATCTGTCATGGTGGTCTCTTGGACATGGTCAGAGATTGCAGGGCTGGGAAGGACATTGTCCCATTGGTTTTGGGTGAGACCCTTCATGGCATCGATAGGATGGCTAGAGGAGACCGTTTCATGAGGTGCAGGAGTCAGTGTCTTGACTTTATGGCTGCGGGAGAGGCTCGGGGCTTTGCCGGGGCTTTGCCGACTCGGTGCCCTTGGGTGATTTCTCGGAGAGGTTTGCCTAGGCGGCGGGGCCAAGATGATTGGGAGGCGATGATGGCTAGGCTATCCACTTGGACATTCGGCGGTGGGTACCTCACTGGAGGTTGCGGACCCGGGAGGATATTTCGGGAGTCCTATATAGTGAGGGTTCCGGGGTTACTGCTGGTCATCCTTCTACATACCACTTGGTATCCGGGCGGTTTCGGGGCCTTACGGGAGCCGTTGGGCGGTGGGAGGACATCCGTACCATGGAGGTGGTGCCATTAGCTATGAGGATCCGGCCGGCTTCTCATTCTTCTCGAGGGCTTGGACATATCTTGTTTTCCCACCCGGGGCTATCTTTAGGAGCGGGAAGAGTACCATCTTGACCACTTTGTCTACTTGGGTGGTACGAGAGGGAGATGGGAGCGACTCGGGTCATCTTGGGAGAGAGGCGTCGAGGCTTTATTGGGGCGGCTGCGACTCGAGTAGGACTACGAGGGAGGCGAAGCTAAGGCGAGTCACCATAACCGGTCGGGTGACCTTATCAAAGATATGGAGGCTCGATATAAGAGGCTTTACGAAGTCGCTCCCTTGGCGAGGCTCGAGAGGGAGGAAGTGCGGACTCGTGCCCGAGTTGAGAGGGCACTTATTGACACGGAGTTTGATGGAGGCTCCGGTGAGGATACCGGAGATCGGAATGAGGAGAGGCAGACATCATAGAGAAGAAGAAAGAAAACTCGACGGGGTCGAGGTAAAGGAAGAAAACCAAAGAAGACTCGGCGAATGACGGCGACGAGATCTTTTCTTAGGATTCCCTTGTTGCCATTTTGCAAACACGGTAGTTTATTAGGCATTTTATTGTATTTTAGATCTTTGTAGCGGGTTAGCGAGAGTCAAGAGTAGGCCGTGCTTGAACTCATCAAGAAGTTTTTAACTTGTAATGAACAAGGCATATTATTTTAAAAATTAATCAAGACACATTTCATGGAAATTTCTGATGTTTTATTGATTAGGACCCGTTTTATGAAAACTTGAATATCCTTTATTATTGTTTAGGACGCATCTCATGGAAACTTAATCGCTCTTTTTATTGTTTAGACCGAACCATAAATGGCTGCCTACGTTCCCCTTTTACAAGAAAGACTAAGGGGCTCGGGTCTTCGTAGTTCATTACAGTGAACTCTTTTCTTTTTTTTTTATGTGCGGCCATTTGTTTTTGCCTAGACCGCCCTTTTTGGGTTTCGGCCTAGTGGGCATTACTCTTTTTGCACTAAGATTTTTCTTCTTCTTTTT
The DNA here is from genome assembly GCA_022495995.1 of Adenophora triphylla var. japonica. Lineage (NCBI taxonomy): Eukaryota > Viridiplantae > Streptophyta > Magnoliopsida > Asterales > Campanulaceae > Adenophora > Adenophora triphylla. Next base: position 90,403 of record JAFEMH010005504.1, read on the forward strand.
TTTTTATTTTTTTTTTTTTTTAGACATAGTACCTTCGGAGCTTATCACCGCTTATTTGGGTGGACAAAGGGATTGCCGTCCAGTGCGCAAGTTTCATGGCTCCTCCCGATAGTATCTTACGCACCACATACGGGCCGATCCAAACGGGTTCCCATTTTCCCGGGGGTTGTCTGCGGTAGGGGCTTCACTTTCAATACTAAGTCACACTCCTTGATGTCCCTGGCCTTGACCTTTTTGTCGAATGCTCTGGCCATTCGCCTCTGGTAGGCTCGGGTGTGTTCCATGGCCTTGAGCCTTCTTTTGTCGAGCAGGGCCAACTCATCATGCCTACTACGTAGCCATTCTACTTCGTTGACACTGTTTTCCAAGAGGACCCTTAATGACAGGATTTCCAACTCCATTGGCAACACTGCTTCCATCCCGTAGGTTAAGGCAAAAGGAGTTTCTCCTGTAGCTGTTACGGACGTCCTGTAGCCCCGAGTGCTAGGTGCGGCTTTTCGGGCCGATCACGACCACGGGTGGCCATTTTCCGGATGATCCGTTCGAGCGTCTTATTAGCGGCTTCCACGGCTCCGTTAGTGAGGTGCAGTATGGGGATGACTTGTGGCGAGTGACTAAATACGACGGTAACCTATCGCAGTCTCCTTCAAAGTGCGATCCATTATCAGAAATGATCTCATTGGGCACCCCATATCTGCACATTATGTTTTCCTTGATAAAATGGGCCACCTTCTTGGAAGTGATGACCTTGTAGGACTTGGCCTCTACCCTCTTCGTGAAGTAGTCGACGGCTACTAACACAAATTCATGCCCATTGCTTCCTGTCGGGGCTATCTTCCCTATCACGTCAATACCCCAAGTTGCAAATGGCCGAGAGTCGTCATGCGGTACAGGTCATGAGGCGGGAGATGGTTGAGGTTGGCAAGCCGTTGGCATTTGTCGCACGCTCGGACATCTTGGACACGGTCTGTCTCCATGGAAATCCGGTAGTAACCCATTCGAGGATCACTTGCATCGGGGCTCTAGCATTCATATGAGGACCGCGAGGACCATTGTGGACTTCAGATCATCAACTCTCTGGCCCTTTCTTGAGTGACGCATAAGAAGAGTGGTCCTTGGTACCGCTGCTTGTACAGGTTGCCTCCTAAAATGACATAATGGGAGGCCAACCTTTTCAGGGCTTGCAAGCTCTTGGCTTTGACACCTTCTTTTGGTCTACCTTCTTCGTCTACGAAAGGCGACTCTCCATCTTTGAGGAGCTGGTAAATTTGATTGTACCGGGGTTCCTTGATAGGCTCGGAGTCCCAAGTCTACTTCACAACGGAAGGCGGGGCTTCTCTTCTACCCAATCTACGAAGGGTTTTATGGCTTTTCCCTCGGGGATCTCTACCGGTGAGGCTAGAGTAGCTAGGGCATCTGCGAATCTGTTCTTTTCCCTTGGCAAGTAGTGGAAAGTCACTTCTACGAAGCTGTCCGATCCAACTCCTCCATATGGGCATGATACCGGCGAAGATTAGGGTCCACGATCTTCCATTTGTTGGAGACTGGTTGATGATCGAGCGAGTCTCCATAAACTTGAGCTCCTTGACATTCCTCTCTAGGGCGGCTTCTAAACCGGCCAATGCGAGGCTTCGTACTCGGCAACATTGTTCGTGGCGGGGAAGTTCAACTTAAGGGCTATGGGAGTGTGCTCATCTTTCGGATCGACCGGTAGCATCCCTACGCCATTTCCTCTTTTGTTAGCGGCTCCATCAAAGAATAGGCGCCATCGGTTTCGAGCTCGGCTGCGAAGATCCCTTCATGCGGGAATTGGGGTTCGGGCCGCGGTCCTCATTGCAGGAAGTTCGCCAGATGGTCTGACAATGCTTGACCCCTTGATAGCCTTTTTGGTCACGTAGTTGATGTCATACTCTGCTAAGAAGAAGGACCACTTTGCTAGACGCATCGAAAGGGAAGGTTTATCGAAGATGTACTTGATGGGGTCCATTTTTGAGACCAAATTCACAGGGTGGGCTTGCATATAATGCTTGACTTGCCGACTACCCGGACCGATCCTGCCTGAAGTCTTTTCACATCTTTGAGTAATTGAGCTCACTTCCACTGTAGCTTCAGGTGACAAAGTAAATGGCATTTTCTACGAGAGTCTTTCTTCTCTGAGCAAGCATAGCCCCAAGCTAGTATCGGTGACGGTGAGATAGAGCGAAGAGGTTTACGTCTATGTGGGGGCATAATCTTTGGAGGATGTACTAAGTATGCTTTGATGCGGTCAAAGGCATCCTGGCATTCTTCGGTCCACTCTGTATCTACATTCTTCTTCATGAGCTTGAAGATGGGCTCGCACATAGTGGTCAGCGGTTGTGAAATGGTGATGTCTTGCCGGTTTGCCCATAAAACTTTTGACTTACATGCAGGTTTGAGGTGGCCTCATGTCCATAATGGCTTTGATCTTTCGGGGGTCGACTTCGATACCTCGCTCAGTGACCATATACCCAAGCACTTTTCCCCTTGTCACTCCAGAAGGTGCATTTAGCGGGGTTTAGTCTCATGGAATGTTGTCTCGGCCTCTCAAAGAACTTTCGCGAGTCAACAAAGTCTTTGCCCATCCTCGCCTTTGGAGTGGATTATCATGTCGTCGACGTAGACCTCAATCTCCTTGTGGATCATGTCATGAAAAAGCGCGGTCGGCCCTTTGATAAGTAGCCCGGCGTTCTTGAGCCCAAATGGCATTCTTGTATAGCGATAAGTTCCCCACGGTGTGGTGAAGGCTGTCTTTTCTTGGTCTTCTTCGGCCATCTTGATGCGGTTGTAGCACAAGCCGTCAACGAAGGATTTGACTTCGTAGTTGGCGAGTGGAGTCCACCGGGATGTCTATGTTTGGCAAGGGGTAATCGTCTTTGGGGCTGGCCTTGTTCGAGATCCCGGAAATCTACACGGCGCACCTTCCCATTGGCCTTGGTTACGGTCACAATATTGGACAACCATGTCGGATATTCGATGACTACGATGAATCCTACCCGCGGTAGCTTCTCAATTTCTTCTTTGACACCTGTAGAGACCACTCGGCTTGATTTTCCTCGGTTTACGCTGCGGCTTAGCATGCGGTGCTAGAGGGATTACGTGCTCCACTATTGAAGCTGTCTAGCCCCGGCATATCCTTGTACGACCACGCAAAGACGTCCATGTATTCTACGAGCGAGATTAACCGATCTGTCCCGTTCAACCCCCTGGAAGAAGCTTCCAATACGTGTCTCTTTAGGTTCCTCGACGGTACCCAGTTAACACTTGTCAAAACCTCCTCGGCGGCTTGGGCCCGGTTTTCCTCTTTTACGTAACTTTGCTTAAAGATTTCTTTAATGTATTGTTCGTTTAGTGTGTTTGCATCTTGTTCAAATGATTCATTATTAAGCTTGTTGTTAAGTTTTGAGTTAATTTATCATTTGTTAAGTTGGCAATAAGGGGATAATCGAAAGATCTGTCATTTCATTCAAAGCAAGAGGAAAGATGACATCGATTACATATTCATAATCCTCGGGCGTGAGGCCTTCGGATGACTCGGAGGGCTTGGAATTCAAAGATTCTGACTCAACGACTCTTGACCCTACGACTCTGGACCCTACACTACTTATTGACTCGAAGTGTTTGGCGCGGGTTGGGTGGGGTTTACTCTTTCCTGCTTGTTGCCACAGGGAGTAGCGGTCTTGTCGGCATTCTTGAGAAAGTTGGAGACTTCAAGCGATCAAAAACTTGTCGGAAATCATTGGTAGGCCGGTACCTCGGAAAGATGGTGAGAGGAGCTAGAGTAGCTTGATGTAATCTCTCGGCGAGCTCGTTTGTGACAAGCTGGACTCATTGGCGAAGAGTCGGCTCATCTTATCAATACACTTGCGATAACTCATTTTCTCTTTGCGATCTTGGACACTACGACCTTGTCGGTATAGCCAACGGGAGGGTTGGCACGGATAATGCTTGATGAAGTCTTCTTGAGAAGGGATCTTGATTCTTCCTTGATTGGCCACGTATTCTATGGGTTTTACGTATTACGCTTCTAGATCTACTAGCTTCTCATTGAACTTTATGATGGCAACGAATTCGGAATTCTACTGCTTCAAGAGGGTCACGATCACGGGGATGTCGAGATTTGGGTGTGCTTTGAATGACGGGTTCCTTGGCGGGCTCCTTGGCATAAGCGACGTAGTAGTCAAACTTGCACGAAGGCTCCCTAAAGTTCCCACGCTCTTGTCTCAGGCTTCATACCTTTCCTTTAATTTACAGCTGCGTGGACTTCCTCTTCTTCTTCTTCCTTGAAGGAGCGTCTTCATTAATCCATTCTTGATACTCGTATTCCAGGACGGTCTTCACAATCACATACATCATACCGGATGTGGGGCACTGGGTTGGAATGGCTTCTCCATTGCTTGGTCATTACCATTGTTGATTACCATGTTGGCCATTTTGACCTTTGGAAAGCTAAGACTTGAAGACTTTAATGGGTTACTTGAGATCTTTATGCCGACAAAGCTGCTGTACCGGTACTCTCACTCACTTCTTTCTCATTGCGGGAAAGGGATAGGAGAGGTTTAGACTCGGGGTAGGTGTTTAGGTGAAGGCTCAAGCAATATGCAAATTAAGAATCTTCCGGTTTACTTAAAACAATGTCTTTTATTAATTTCTATTTGGTTGGAAAAGGGGTTACGCCCTTCTTTTCGCAACTACTCTAGATCTGGATCGAGTGGGTTCCGTCACTACGTCTATAAGCCCCTCGTATTCCACTTGTATTTCGACCTCCCGGGGTGGACGGCCCGGGCGAGGGTCCTATAGGGCACGCGGATCCCACCGACCGAGAGAAAGAACGCTCCTAATGGGTCTAGCGGTTCATAGGAACTTTTAACGCACGAGCGATGCGAATTATAGTCAAGGCAATATCGGGAAAGTCTCGTCTTTCGGCCTTGATAGAATTTCGGCGAGAATTTCGCTTGCGCGATTGACGTTTTGACTTTTCGGTAATGTCAGAAGATAATAGGCATGGGTCGGGCGGCGAAAGCCGGATGACACAGTGTCACATTGAACTTCGTTGCATACGCAGTGCGTGAGTCAGAATCGAAGTCAATGCCGGATCAAGATCTTGCCAATTTTTCCTTGTCGAAATTTTGGCAGAGCTTCGCTTGAGCGAAATATATTTTGATTTTTTGGCAAAGACTCGGTCTCGACTCTTACGCATTCCGTGCAGGTCAAGGTCAAAGTCAATGTCGGAGTCAAGATCCTACCGATTTTTCCTTGTCGGAATTTCGGCGGAGTTTCGCTTGAGCGAAAAATCTTGGCTTCCGTTATGAACTAAGGCTCGACCTTTTACGTGGATATGCAACTGGGCTATATGACACGGACTAGACCAAAAACCAACCAAAAGTCACGGTTTTTTGAAACGTGTGACACGGGTGTGCATTGGTCGACCTTTGTTTGCCATGGGGAGTTTGGGGTGATTCCGTGCGCGCCCGGGAGCATCGTAAGGCTTTTCCGTGGCTGCGGTGAAAAACCACCCGGGTTTAAAGGGACGTGCGTGCAAAGTGTACAGGATATATAAGGTGTGCGTAGTGTGCGGTCTCCTAAAAATGATCCTTTTTGAGTTAAAACAGAGATTTTCATAAATGTGTTTTTAAGGAATGATTTTCGGGATGGGGAAAATGCAACAGATAAGGCACGTAAATTTTAAGGATCCCGGTCGATCTTGGGCCCGAATAGCCCCAAGGCCAAGGCTGCGAGATTAACCTCAATTTTTCTGGTGGAATTGCCAGCTGAGGCCGTCGGTCGAGAATCCAAGGAGGATTGAGCCGTGCTGTTGCATGGATCAATTTTCCAGGTTCCACTCCTTTGCTATTTCAGGTTGTTTCCCGAATATTTTAGGCACCTTTTAGCCTTGAGAAGGCTTCCTGTTCAAAGTATGCACAACTCCCAAGATGAAAATGATGCAAAGCAAGGCAAAGAAAGCAAGCAAGATAAACGGAATCCGCGATGGGAGTCTAACCCGCTCAAAGGGAAAATCTTTCTTTTACTTCTTTTTTTTTTTTTCGAAAAGTGATACCGGTACGTGGGATTGTTAAACCACCGTTTATCCCAAGCCCCGGGTTAGGGAGCGATACAGGAAGGTTAGTGGTTTCCACCTATATACCGGGTATCGTTTATTTTAAAAATGAAAGCTTTTCTCCTTTGGAATATTCCCAGTAGTCGCCAAGCGTGAATGTGTGCCCAAATTCTAAATTTTTGTTGGATTCACGCGAGTTTGAAAACATCCGGTTTAATTTGAAAAACGGAGTCGCCACGCCATTTTGATTTCCTCAAAACTTTGAAAAAAGGTTTTTATGGGTTCGGAGGTTAAGTTACCCCTTGGGAAGAACGGATCGTCGTTCACCCAAGGTGCCTTGCCGTAGCAAGTCTCCCTAGATTCCGTTTATCTTGCTTGCTTGCGTGCTTTCTTGTGTGCATGTGTTTGAAAAGAGGGGGGAATGTCCCAAGTTGTCTTCCGGACGTACAAACCATTTATTGGTTGTCGCTCGGGATTTCTTGGATTTTATGTATTCGGGATTTTGATCCCGTCCTCATCTTGGACTTGTGATCATCGCTTTTTAACCTTGGGACTTGCGTGATCGAGAGAAAGACTCTCTTTTATAGTCCAAAATGAGGTTCTTTAGGAAAGGAGTGACCTTAGCCCATCAATCCTACACCTTAAGACGATTGAGCTTATATAGATGCTTCATGCTCGTCTTAAGTGATAATCGGAGAAATAGGGTTCAAGGTTATCCCTTTCTAAAGAGATTATGGCACCTTTTATGAAAGAAACGATGTAAAGATAGGATCTTTACACCGGTCCGTTCCAAGGTTGCTAATGGGGACATGGGGGAATGCATGTAAAAATGACATTTTTAGTGAAAAGATGACATTTTTGGATTGCAAAGGATGCATTTGATTTGCAAAGAATGCATTTTAATTAAAAGACATAATTTTTATGCAAAGGATGCATTTTTATGGTGGAAAATAACATTTAATATGCAAAAGATGCTAATTTGATGATAAAAGTATGATCTTTGATGCAAAGGATGCATGAAAATGAGTTTTAGGGTGCAAAGGATGCATTTTCATGGTAAAGACATGATTTTTATGTGCAAAGGATGCATTTTGAATGTAAAATGGGGGCTTTTAGGTGCAAAGGATGCACCTTTAACATAAAGATTATATTTTTATGAGCAAAGGATGCTAAAGATCACATTTTTATGAGCAAATGATGCCTATTTCATGCAAAGGATGCAAAAGGGGGGAAGGGGATATGATAAAGATAGGATCTTTAATGATAAATGCCAAGTCCCAAGCAAGATAATGACAATATATGAATGCAATGAGCAATTAAATCACATAGACAGCCATCATGCAAGGTAAGGGAGTGAGAGGTTACCAATGGTGGTGACCTATTCTTCTTGGGGTTTTGCCTAGCGGAGGGACCAACTTTTGGAGGCTTCAAGGAGGAGGGGGGTGGCTTCTTGGCACCTTCAACTTCCTGATCTTCGTGGAGTATTTAGAGAGAGTTTTTATGCTGGTATTTCTCTGATTGTGTTGTTGTTAAATGGGTAGAGGAGGGCTCTATTTATAGGCAGTCTGGATAAGGCTAATGAGGCCGTGCGGCTAGAGGTCCTTGGCTAATGCAGCCGTGCGGCATTATCCTGTGTGACTCAGCATATTTCTAGAATCATGCAAGGTGGCAATTCTAGAAGGTTTTTGGTATTAAGAAAAACGTGTTTCTTAATCTCCAAGCAGTCCCTTCAGCCCTTAGGTATTTTGGAACAGTTCCGGAACAATTCCGGAGCTCTAGGAAAGTCCGGCGAATTACCGGGAAATTTTACCGGAAGGCATGAGCCAGATTTGGGTACTTACACTCGAGCTATCGTGTCAGACAACGGGCTACAATTCTCCCGAGCTTTCGAGGAAGAAATGAATCGAGTAGGAGTCAAACATTGGCAGTCGTCTGTCACTTATCCTCAAGGTATCGGACAAGCTGAAGCTGCAAACAAGCTTGTCCTATCTGCACTTAAGACAGGTTTGGTTGGTCGACGTAGTAACTGGTTGGACAAACTCCCCCTTACTCTCTGGGTAGTCCACACAACCATTCGGGGGCCCACGGGGGAAACCCCATTCGCTCTTACATACGGATCAGAGGCCATGGCACCAGCCGAGCTGTGATTTCCTACGGCTAGAGTAGTTTTCTTCGACCAAGAGCAGAATGACACCAACAGATTGATCGACTTAGATATGATTGATGAGAAGCGAGATACAACTCATTTGCGGATGGTCAATTACAAGCAGAAGGCAAAGAGTTACCACGATAAGGAAGATCGAGTCAACTGGAAGAAGGACTCAGATGAAAAATTATCTCCCAACTGGGAAGGTCCTACATTGTCACTCGAATTATCAAGGAAGGAACTTACATGATCGCCCATCTAGATGGTGAAGAATTGAAGCACCCATGGCATGCTACCCATCTTATCAAATACTACTTCTAGTTCAATTTGCTAGTTCAGTTTCAAAGTTTAGTTTCCGTTTTCAAGTTTGAGTTTAGTTCTAGTCTAGCTCTCCGTTCTCGATGTAACCATGCTTCTACTTCAATAAAAAGTAGCAGTTCTATTCCAACAAAAAATGTGTTACGTTTGTGCATCATTCTAACAAGCTCGACTCTTAGTCAGCTTCATTCCTTTCAACAGGTCCGACATCTAATTCGACCTCGTCCTAACAAGCTCGACTCTTAGTCAACTTCGTTCCTTTAACAGGTTTGATATCTAAGTCAACCTCGTTCTAACAAAGCTCGACTCTTAGTCAGCTTCATTCCTGTAAACAGGTTCGACATCTAAGTCAATCTCTCTCTAACAAGCTCGACTCTTAGTGAGCTTCGTTCCTTTAAACAGGTCTGACATCTAAGTCGACCTCGTTCTAACAAGCTCGATTCTTAGTCAGCTTCGTTCCTTTAACAGGTTCGACGTCTAAGTCAACCTCGTCCTAACAAGCTCGACTCTTAGTCAGCTTCGTTCCTTTAAACAGGTCCGACATCTAAGTCAAACTCATTCTAACAAGCTCGACTCTTAGTCAGCTTCGTTCTTTTAAGCAGGTTCGACTCTTAGTCAATCTCGTTTTCAAAACTATGCAAGTATAAGGTCGACTGAGTTATTAAAAACTAGCTCGATCAGAAATTTGTAGTGACACACTTTTCCTACTAAATCTAGCTTGACATATATACATGCTAAGATCCAAAACATAAGATTCAAAGTGTCAAAGGTCAGCTACGATTAAATAAAGCTCTGTCCCCCAAAACGGGCCAGGACTAGAGATAGCAAAATATTACGAGTTAAAATTGCCTCCCAAAAAATTGGGCCAAGGCATTAACATACACAAAGCAAAAAATAAAGATTGTTTTGGGACTTGTTTCATTACATAACCATTCAAATGTACAAAGAAAAGTCAAGTAGCGGGATTGGCTTCAACTTGATCGTTGGCAGTAACTAGATCACCCAAGTCTTTCTCCTGTTGCTGAGGGTCATCAAGCTTGCCGGATTCAGTAAACGTGTACTTGGGAGTGTCGTCTTCAAAAGCTAGCTCGTTAGGTTCCTCGAGCTCCTTCAATATAGTGCTGAAGTTGATAGGCTCGACAGGAGGTGGTACCCAAGGCTCTGCTACCATATATTCATCATCTAGGGCAATGGTAGCCAAGTCATTTTCATTATAGGGCACTAGATGGTGGACTTTACGAGCTGCTACAACGTATTGATCTTCTGAGGCCCATTTGGCTAGCTGTTCAACAGATATATCAAAGGAGTGGTCCACCAGGAAGCGTCGAGCCATGTGGCACCGACCCATGTCGAAGAACGACCTGGCTTTCTCTATGACATAGTCATGTCATTCGTCTCCTTCTTTGTAAGCCTTCACTACAGCCTTGCTAGCAGCTTCCTTGGTAGCCTCCACAGTAGTTTTCATCTCCTCTTCCCATTTTTGGCGAGCGGCTTGGAAGTCATCAGTTTGCTTAGTCAGCATTGAGGTACTCTCCTCCAACATCTTGGTTGCCACCTCCAAGTCATGATCAACCCTCTCTTTACCAAGCCTGACAGCAGCTAGCTCCTTCTGAACACTTCCCAGTTTGCCCCAGGCCTCCTGCTTATCCTTTAAGGCATCTTCTTTAACCACCTTGAGAGATTCATATGCTGAGTCCAGATCGGAATGTACTTCTTTCAGCTTGGCATGCTCCCCCTCCATCTTCTTCAATTCATTAGATTTACGACTCAGCATGGTCTTGGCCAGCTTCTCTTGCTCCTCAGCAGCTTTCCAGTAGCTCGTGGCTAGTTCTATCATAGCAAGAGATTGCAATGTCGAGCAAACAAAAGGATCAAATCGACCAAGATTGGGTTAAGGGGAATAGACGAGCAAAAAGAGAGGAGCAGTGATGATGCAAAGGATTTAAAGTATTACCTCGGAATGAACCAGCCCAGACCTAGCTCGGAACATCTCGGCGGTCAAACCTTTGTCAGTAAATTTCTTGACCAGGTCCTGGTCAGCAGCTCTTCTCACAATCACTTGACCATACTCATGCTCAGGATACTCTCTAATCAAGCTATCTACTCCAGCAAGCAACGGAACGTCACTCAATTTATCCATGCGAGCTTGGACCAGCTTGGAGTACGAGACTTGGAAAGAGGGAGACAGAGAACCGCTAGCAGCAGCATCCACCCCTTCAGATGGTGGGTTGAGTTTGGACTTCTTCTTCTTCCTCTTCTAGCTAAGGGGAGCATCGTCGTCTTCTTTCTCCTCATCAACATCGATCACCGGCGTCCTGGCCCTAGTGTGAGCTCTGGACCTAGTTTGTGGAACCTCTCTCATCGGCTCCAAAGTGTGCTTAGCTTCCTCAGCCCCAACAACAGCAACCTCATGGACATCACCATCAGTCATCTCCACCTCCACCTCCAACTGCTCAAGCTCCTCTTCTATAGGGATGAACTTGTCAGTATCTTCATCAACCAGTTTCAAAAGCCTCTGGTGCTCTACAGCCTCTTTCTCACAGCTCTCTCAGGCATTGGTAGCCCCGCAGCTCTTCTTGCTCTTCCTTATGTCAATAACGTGGCCCATGTTAGCCTCTTGTCCAGGAGTCAGAACTGCACAAGACCAAAATAACAAGGTGTTAGCTCGACAAATAAAAGTTCTACGTATGAGCTAAAAGTTCTACGTACGAGCAAGATATGTGCGAGCTACAAGTTCTACATACGAGTAAACTATTTGCGAGCTAAAAAGTTCTACATACGAGCAATCAATGGACGAGTTAAGAGATAAAGTCGAGTAAACACTTACCACCAAAATGGGCCACTTTGTACCTACAATGGTCTGGCTCCTTTTTGCATTCGTGGCATTGACTTTCAAATCTGAACCTGCCCCCCTTATGGGTACCTTATGCATATAACAATGGGGACCAAGGGCACTACATCCCCTTACCCAGCATCATCCCAGCTTGGATATAGTTGTTCTTGGTGGTTCCTAAAATGTCCCAGCTAATGGGTCCCCTGTTTGATACCTCGACTAACTTCTTATACAGCTCGATGCTCCAGTCAGGCTCCCAATAATCCTCTTCCTTTACAACCTTGGATTCAGTATTGGGCAAGGGGAACTCCCATCCTCTCCTACTCTCCACTACCATCACGTGGGAATTCCAGCCACTCACTTTACTGGGAAGGTTGACAAACAGCTTGGGGGCATTTGGTTTGGAGGGGGTGCTAATTCCTAGGTCGGTCTTATCAGTCTTGACACTAAAGAACTCCCTAAAAACTCTCACAAAGGGCTCATAGCCCAAAAACCTACACACCATGGCAAAGCACACCAAGACTCTGCAAGTGTTAGCTCCCAGTTGGAGAGGTAGGGCATTCATACACTTCAAGAATTCATTAATAAAGGGATCTAGTGTCAGTCTTAGGCCAGCCTCGAATTGGCCATAGAAGAAGGCCACCCTAGTGGGATCTTTAGTGAACGTATCACCAAACAGAGACATGAACTCTTTCTTGCTGAAGTGAGTCACGTTGAACTCCTTCCCATCTACCTTGCAGAAATCGTAAACCATGGCTACCCGAGATTCCGAGTTCCTCTTCCCTCAAATTGGTTTTGGGGGTATATAGCCTCTTTCATTCCTCCTAGGTGCAACGGAGGAGTCGAACGCATCCACAATCCATGGGCTCGAAGAAGTAGAAGTTGTAGCTCCCCCTTGAGCTGCCATATCTGTACAAAAAAAATAGGAAACAGGGGAATCAGACCTATGCTCATATTCAGATGACCTACCTAAGGACGACCTAGATTCCCGTGGGAAACCCTTTCTATTCCTATGGAAGGAAGGCTTATTGGGATCCTTGACATAAAACAGTGATATATGGTCGAGTAACTCGTGCAAAAGATGAAAAGATACAAAATTTGGGTCGTATATTCCTAAATCTCCCAAGTTCTCTCCTATAGGCAATCCTATTTCACTAAAAGTCAATCCCCACCTTGTCAAGATGGAAGCACACTCAGTTGTGGCCATCTCCTTCCACACTCCCCCTATGTGCTTATACACTCGGTGATTAATGGTGCAATACCCATACCAGACCACAGGTTCACAACTAAAGGTTCTAGCCATGGCATAAATCAAAGGAAAAATTCAAAAGTAGACGGAAAATCAAGGAAATCGAAGAATACCTAAAATTAAGTTGGGGACGAAGGTCGTGCGAACGGAATAAAGGGAAAAGGGCACCGAAAACCAAGAGCTTCGCCTTACCTACTGCAGAAATTATACGCCTAGGTATGGAAGCTTCATCAGTTAAATCCCGAACGGCTTTTGAGGCGGTAATGATTACGAAAATACGTCTCTTTCAATGATCCAACCGTCCAACAGCCAACGGCCAGGATTATGCCACGTCACCTTTGGTCGACCCAACATCAACTCGAGCATCGACTTACGATCTACATCAAGCTTCATAAAAAATTCTATTTACTTCCTGGTCGACAAAGTCAACTCAGAAATTTGGGGGCCACTGAACGGAATAAAAGTGACGGGCTAGGCCCAACGAGTGAGCTCAGTTATTTACCTATTATTGCCACCACGTTTTCGGTGGGATAGGCCCATTTATCACTAGGCCCAAGGCCCATCAACAAGATCAGTCGACCTAGTTCATTGTCCGACCTACTTGGTCCCGATCTAGCTTGGTCCGACATTACGATCCAGATGCTATTCGGGTACGGTTCAACCCTATCCATCAGTCAGGTCGGCCTAGACTCAACAGGCGACCTTGACCTACATCATTACGTCGATCTACATCATTACGTCGACCTACAGAGTCCTGGCGTACCTACAATCCTTTACGTAACAAGACTCCCTACAAATCAGGAGTTATTTATGGATAAGATCTCTAAAACGTATCTGTTCCACAATTTAAGGGATTTCTTGCAATCCTGCCACAAATACAAACTCTCATCTACAACTATAAATACAAGGCAACGTCAACCGTTCCAAGGTAATTGCTTTATGATTATTTGAGAATACATTGTTCCTTATAATTATTTGGCTCTCCATATCACCATACTTACTCTCACACCCGAGGGTCTAAGCCGGAGACCATCCGGCTAGTCGTGGGTTCTTTGTTTCAGGTCAAGAGGCCAAGTGATTAGTCTTGCGGCTGGACGGAGATTGATAAGCACGATTCTTGCAGCATCAAGTCTCAAAATATTTATAGTTCTAGGATTCTTCGTACTCTCTTCTTCTCATTTTGTTTGTCCACAATTGACTTTTGATAGTCATGCCGGAGGAAATTAATATCATATTAAATTACTTATTAAGTTCACTATTTTATCAATTTAGTAATATATTTACTTGTAATAGTCGTCGAATCTACAGGGACTATGCAACAAGTATATTTTATTAGTTTATAAATGTAACCAAGATGGGTTATTTGAGCAATTATTAAGATAAAAAAGCAAAATAAAACAAGTAAAAATAACAAGGAAGCAAGAGATTCATGAACTGGGGATCACAACAATTATCACTTTATACTATTTAAATCATATAAAAGAAATTCAATCTCATTAACGGTTTATTCACAAAATATTAGGGCTGCGACGTTCATATATGTTCCGCTAATTCAATATGAACATTCAAACCCAAATTATTTCTCTATTTGTTAATATGTTCTGTGAATTTGATACAAACATTCAATAATTTCATTTAAATCATAAAAACATTAGAATCTATATTCATTGATTTCCGTGAAGTCATAAATTGATTATAATTTTCTCAACAATGGTCAAAGTATAAACTATACATGTGAGTGCAATAGTTTATACCCAAATATATTCAAAGGCCAAAAGTATCTTAACATACAATTGAAACATAAGAATAATCTTGAAGAATGTTGAGAAAAACAAGAATGAGAAAGAGATAGAAATAATTAAAACCTTATTATAAAGATCCAATTCTTAATCCCCCAATCCACGAAACAATAATTTAGCCGCGAAGAACTATTAAAATAATAAAACCTAGAATCTTATATTCACAATTGTAAACCTAGAATTATGTTATAAGAAAGTAAAATATACAAAAATATGGCTTGAGGTGTTGTATACTCCCTCCGTCCCAAACCTACGTGCCCATTTTGCCATTTTGGGCGTCCCAAACATACGTGCCCCTTTCCTAAAATGACAACGAATTTTTATTATTTCCTCCACTCATTCTCTCTTCTATTTTACTTTTATACTCACAACACCAATCAACTTTACTATTTCCTCCACTCATTCTCTCTCCTATTTTACTTTTACACTCACAACACTTTCTCCATTACCCACTTTCCTTAATTCCCGCGCCAAAACACAAATGGGCACATAGGTTTGGGACGGAGGGAGTATATAATAGGGTGAGAGAGGAGAATCAAAATTAGGAAACATAGTAAAAAATCAAGTATGAAAATGAAATTTTAGTCTAGCTAGAAAATCAATTCAACACAATAAAACACGGATGCGAGTACAGATATAAGTTACAACTGTTCACACATCCACCAATAAGCAGCGGAATAAAATAAAAGAACACAAAGAAATATACATTTACTGGATCGTATTCCATCAAACAAGGCTTTAAGCTCAAAAAGTTTTTCAATATTAAAAACTGTTTTACAGACGAAAACACGAATAAGTGAAACAAAAAGATTAAAATACTAAAGCAAGTTCTAACCAACTTCTAAATCAAGAACAATCTTCCTTTCCCAATGAGAGCCTATTCTAAATAGAAGTATAACAATGATCTTGAAAGAAATCTAGATGTGAGTTCGGATGTAAGTCACAACCTCACTAACAACCTAAAAGAATATCTTGAATCCGTGAAGAACAAAAGTTTTTCTCTTTCAAATAATTTTCAATCCATGTCTTCTCAATGTGCTGATGGTCTTGTATTTATATGCACATTTGAGAAGTATTTCAATCAATCAAACTCTTCCTTATTTGATACAATCCAACTCTTACAAGGAAACATAGATTGACACTCACAAGGAAAGAGATTTGTTAGTAATATTAGTCATATTCTAAATATAACACAATATATTTACATGTCTAAAAGATAATTATATATTTAACAATGTTATTTTCCAAATAGGATTCTAAATCTTTGATAAAAAAGTCAAAAATATATTCAAATTAGGAAAGTTAATATTTTCTAAAATCTCACTCTTTCAATGTTCAAGATTTCATAATCACGATTGATACAATTCTACTTTGACTAGAAAAATCTTTTTAGTTGAAAAATCAATCTCCAAGAAAGATATAAATCTTTTATGTTTGAAAAATATATTTTGACAAAATCATAGAGTACTAATCGTACTCTTTCAATCTCCCCCTGATTTATGGCTTTCTAATCTAAATAGTATCTACAAAGAATAAAAGATATGAACAATAAAAGTTATAACCTGCCCGATATCTAAATCTTTAAAAGAAAGTCAAAAATCTAAATTACCTAAAATACTCACACGATTTCAAGAGTCCAAATCCTTCAAGGATTCTAACTCTTTCAATCTCCCCCTATTTTGGACTTTCTGGTCAAAATAAAGATTTAGACATCTAAAGCATAGTAACCAGATCACCACATAAACTCCCCCTGATTCAGATGTGTGTCAAGATGTGTAAACACATCCACACACAGACTTGCATAGAAACATGTCATATAAAACTTGCAGTTCAACAAAATTAGTACCACTTGAATTTTCTAGCACAACAAATTCTGGCTTTATTGCTAACCTTATTAGCTCCCCCTATGTCAAATTTATCTCCCCCTTTTTGACCAGAAATTGTAGTCATCAAGGTGAAAATAGAATTCTCAATATAAATCTGAGATGCAGCAACTTAAGCTTCAAAATGCTGTAATGTGGCCTTCAAAAACCAGGATTTGGGCATCAAGTGCCTCTAGTTGAGCATCAATTGAGATTGAAACCTCAGATGTAGGTGCAGATGTGCGCACATCTGTACTCACATCCAGGGTCGCAACTGGAATTTCATGAGAATGAAAGGAGCAAAAACCAAAGGGATTCTTTCTCTGCAATCAAGGATTAGAGAGAATAATATGGTGTGTGTGTGTCTGTGTTGCAGAACAAGGAGAGAGATAGAGAGTAATGAGACAAATGAGATTTCTAATTAAACACACGAATCCCCCTTTCCTTTACAGGTAAGGAGATACAGACCTAGGGTGACACGTACCTTAGCTTGGGCAGCCAAACAATGATAGGAAGCAATTCAAATACTTGGCCCTTAAAATTCGTATGGATAATCACCAAAAAAAAAATAGGGATTAAATCACAATCAAAATTCTAACCACATCCCATAATAACAATAAGATATCCATAACATATCATTTCCACATTTACCCTTTCAAGCAGTACACAATAATTCTCCTTTACAAGCTTGACCTAGAAAACACTTTATTAGGGATATTGTTAATCAAAAACATGTTAAATCAAAAAATTATAAATACTGAAAATAAATAAACAGATATATTTATCGGGCACCTAAGAATGACCTAAGCATGCAGAATGACTAGAATGATGCTATACACTCAAGTGATGGTTCAAATCTCAGTACATATGTGGCATAGGATGTAAGTCACATTTGGGGACAAAACTGGTTATAAGAAGTCAATGAGCAATAATCCAATCTACACAACCTCTATGATGCATCCACCCATTTTTTAATGTGGATAAAATATATAATTGGAGTAGCTTTCACTTTTCTATTACCCAAATATAGCCCTTTGTCCAGTAATCTTTTCAAGTTTGATTTCAAACTATTATCTTGAGTATCACTTGATCACACTGGATTGGTTTCTTGCAGATGGGTGAAGCAGCTGTTTCTCTTGCGAATAAGGCACCCACTGTGAGATATCTAGAAAGATTATATCAAGTTATCAAAAGATAACATGAACAAGAAGTGCTCACAATAAAGTAACAAATCGTGTCAAATATGTAAACAAACAAGTGATCACACTGAGATTGACCGTGCTAATGAATGAAATTTTTGATTTTTTTTAATATACAGATGTGTAAATGGATGTGTGTACATTTGTGCCCACATCCTCAAACATCACACAAGCCAAGAGACTTCCTTATGGAGGAAAGTCTCTCATGATCTATTGCCTTGGTAAATATATAAGCCAACTGATTTTCAGTATCAATAAATTCTAGGCACACAGTTTTTTGTTCAACAAGATCCCTAATGAAGTGATGTCTAATATCTAGATTTTTGGTTCTGGAGTATTGGATAGGGTTCTTTGATATGTCTAGGAAACTCTTGTTATCAAAGAATATAGTATAAATTTTGCTATTTAAATCATAATTCTTTAGCATCAGATTCATCCAAAGTAAAAGAGTACAAAAACTTTTAAGGGCAACATATTTAGCCTCAGTTACGAACAAGGAGACATAACTTTTTGTCCTTCTATACCAGGAATTAAGGATGTTACCAAGGTAGTAACATCGAACACTGATGTTTTTATCATCAAAATTGTCTGCCCAGTCTAAGTCAATGTATCCCACTATGTTAGAAACAAAGCAGTAACAACATACCTTGGAGTATAAGGATGTATGACTCCATAAAGCATCCAAATAACTGTGATTTAACTTCTCATTCCTTCTGATTTGCCTTTGATCATGCATTTCACCAACCACTTGAGAAGTGGGGTGATCTTTTTGAATTCTGGACAAAATGTCATCTGATCCATCAGCAGACCCAACATGGTCTCTTTCAGAAATAGCTTCTCCCTCCAATGAAGAACTGTCTTAAGACTCAGTTCTTTATGTGGATGTGTGTTCAGATGTGGGAACGGTTGTGTTCACATCTGCAGACACATCCTTCTGCACATCTGGACTCATATCTGTCTGTTTTTACTTTGCAGTGATTTTCGTATCTTTAGCTCCTATATCAGTAGATTTCCACACCAGTTGATAACTTGAAACATCATCCTCGACAATTTTTAGGTTAAGATTAAGTGTATCATCAAATACAACATCAGAAAAACTTAAACAAGACAAATTGTCACAAAACTTGTAACAATTGTCAGATGATCTTAGACCAGTAAGGACACATGTGTTAGACTCATCAAACACCTCACATATCTTATTATAAAACTTCACATATAAGTCATCATCACGTAACTGACTTATACTAATGAGATTAGTCCTAAGACCTTCCATATGATACACATTGTGAAGTTTTGGGAGACCTTCAACATATATGTTTCCTTACCAATTATTTTTCCTTGTGCCCCACCACCAAAATTTACTTTACCACTATTGACAGATGTGTATTCTGTCAAAACATCTTGGTTACTTGTCATGTGCATAGAGCACTCACTATCAAAAAAACCAAGATCCAGAGACACTACTCTTGAGTAAAGAGTAGACAATATTATAGATTACTTTGGGCTTTTCAACCCACTGGTTTTAACAGTCTCATGCTGGTGAACCTGTGGATGTGTGCTAGGATGTGTATACATATGACTATACATCATATCACACATCTGAGACTGAACCAAACATCCTGCTTTCTTATAGCTTTTATCGTGAAATAGAAAGGGCAAATATGCCCATGATCAAGGCAATAATGACATATGTAATGCCTTCTCCTAGGTTTTTTGTGACTCAAAATTGGGTTTTCTTCAGATTTTGAAATCTTACCACTCTCTTTAACAAATTTGGAATTTCCAAAACCTAAACCTGATTTTCAAGTATTACCAAGAGACAAAGCTTCATCAAGTTTCATTTTTCTAGTGTTCAACTTGGTTAGGGTACTTTCAGCTTTCTCAAAATCAGTTTTAACCTTTTCAAGTTCAACTTCTTTCTTAGTTACTAGAACCTCAAGTTTAGCAATGGAATCCTTTTGATTGTCATTCCATTTTGAAAGCTTAGCATTCTCATTTTCACACACATAAAGTTTTTCGGTGAGAACTTTGTTTACCTTGGCCATTACCTCAGTCTTGTCCATATGTTTCATCCAATCAGCATGTAGCTCCTTATAGGGCTCGAAGAGTTCTTTATAGGGGATGTCACGACCTCCATCATCAGAATCTCCTTTTATAGAAAAACAATTGAAGGTCTGCTCGGATGTGAGTTCGGATGTGTACACATATGTATCCACATCCGTCTCCAGATTTGAATCAACTTCAGAAAATGCTTCTTCATTTGTATCTGCAGTATACCCATTAAAACAGACATAAGAAGATTCAAATGCAGAGATGTTAGCAAGTACTTCATCATCCTCACTATCACTCGGAGCAGCAATGTAACTCAATCCCACTTTCTTAAGTGTGTTAGTACACTCATTAGCAAAGTGACCATACCAACGACACGCCCTACATTGCACAAATTCGAGAGCTTTCTTGTTATCAAAACTTTTCTTTTTGAACCCCTCATCAGGATTATTTTCCTATTTCTCTAAATCATGAGAGGCTTTTCTAGGAACCTTGTTTCTCCTTTTTTTATTCAGAATAGAATTGAATTTCTTGGTGATTACAGCCACATCATCTTCCTCAAGATTAGACTCATCAATTTCAGAGGAAAGGTCAGCTATTTCCTTTAAAATAGCTGCAGAACTTTTAAGGGCAATACTTATAAGAAACATGTTGATGATTCTAATGATGTTGCTTGCCTTATGCTTGCCACCATGTGTAAGGCTCTTCAGAAGAACCTTGAATACATGGAAGTAGCTTTTGACCTAGCACATCTCTTAAAGAAAATGTTCCAAGTGCAAGCTAGAATGGTATGATGTGGTGAAGCCTCCTAATGCATGCAAGATTCAAGAGAGGTAGTCGGTTGGTCCTCATGTCCTTAAGATGAAAGGATATATTGAGCACCTTGAAAGGCTTGGGTATCCTATGAGTTTGGAACTTGCAACAGATACGATATTGAATTCATTGGCTGAAGGTTATAGTCATTTCATTATGAACTATAACATGAGTGGTATGGATAAGAATCTGTCAGAATTGCATACGATGCTTAAGACTACAGAGAAAAATATCAAGAAGCCTAGTACCAAAAATGTGTTAATGGTTAACAAAAGAAAAGGGTTCAAAAAGGAAGGCAAAATAGGTAAAGCAAAAGTTGCTAAACCTAAGGCAAAAGTTGCCAATGCCGAAGAGGCTAGACCCAAAGTGTCTCAAAAGGATGCAATTTGCTACCATTGCCAAGAGGTTGGTCATTGGAAGAGAAACTGTAAGGCTTATAAGGAAGGCCTACAAGAGAAGAAGGGCAACACGATTGCTACTGATTTAGGTATCTATGTGATAGATATTTTCCTTTCTATTTCTAGTTCATGGGTATTGGATACCGGATGTGGATCTCACATTTGTTTAAATGTGCAGGGACTAAAGAATAGAAAGCTACTCAAAGAAGGTGAAGTGGACCTACGTGTGGGGAATGGAGCAAGAGTTGCTGCATTAGCTGTAGGAACATATGATGTTACTTTACCTAGTGGACTAGTACTTGTTTTGAATAATTGTTATCATGTTCCAGATTTGAGTAGGAATATTATTTTTGTTTCTTGTTTGGATAATGAAGGATATAGTTTTCTTATTGAGAATAAGAAGTTTTCTATTTATTTAAATGATATGCTTTATTGTATTGCAAATTCATTTAATGGCCTTTATATCCTTGATGTTGAGAAACAAAATGATGTTGAAAATATCTATCATGAAAACAAGAAATCTAAACCGAATGATGTGAACTACACGTTCATGTGGCATTGCCGGCTTGGTCATATAAATGAGAAACGTATTTCTAAACTCCATAAGGATGGACTTTTAGACTCACATGATTATGAATCATACGAGATATGTGAATCTTATTTATTGGGTAAAATGACCAAACCACCTTACACTAAGAGTAGTGAAAGGGCTAGTGACTTATTGGCCCTAGTATATACTGATGTATGTGGACCATTAAGCAGCATTGCTAGGGGAGGATTTCGGTATTTCATTACATTCACTGATGACTTATCTAGATATGACTATGTCTATCTGATGAAGTTCAAAAGTGAAGCGTTTGAGATATTTAGAATATTTCAAAATGAAGTACAAAATCAACTTGGCAAAACTATTAAAGTACTTCAATCCGATCGAGGTGGTGAATATTTAAGCCAAGAGTTTGACAATCATCTCAAAAACTGTGGAATCATTTCAGAGTTGACTCCACCCGGAACACCACAATGGAATGGTGTATATGAGAGGAGGAATAGAACCTTGTTGGACATGGTTCATTCGATGATGAGTCAAGTTGACCTTCCTATTTCCTTTTGGGGATATGCATTAGAGACTGCTGCGTTCACACTGAACAGAGTCCCTACTAAATCGACTCCTAACCACATGAGATGTGGCATGGAAGAAAACCAATTTTGTCTTTCATGAAGATTTGGGGTTGCGAAGCTTATGTGAAGAGACTTGTCTTCGATAAGTTAGCACCAAAATCTGACAAAGTTATTTTTGTTGGTTATCCTAAGGAAACAAAAGGATATTATTTTTACAACCGCAATGAGAACAAAGTGTTTGTTGCTCAATATGGTACTTTTCTTGAGAAGCAGTTTCTCAATAGAGGATCTAGTGGGAGTAAAATTAATCTTGAAGAAGTTCAAGAACCCGAAGATAACATGTAACCGAGAGTAGAGACGAAACCAAGTTCACATGCAGTTGTGGAACCGGTTCAAGATGCACAAGTTCATCGTAGATCGGATAGGTTACGATCCGAACCGGAGAGATATGGATTTCTCGTATCGGAAAGTAATGAAGTGGAAGTCATTGAGAATGATGAACCTACTTCCTATCAAGAGGCGATGTCCACTCCTGATTCGGATAAATGGCTAGGAGCCATGGAATTCGAATTACAATCCATGCACGATAATCAAGCTTGGAACTTGATTGATCCACCTGAAGGTGTAAAAACCATAGGGTGCAAGTGGGTCTTCAATACGAATACCGACATGGATGGGAAGGTGCATACTTACAAGGCTAGACTTGTAGCAAAGGGATATAGGCAAATTCATGGTGTTGACTATGATGAAACCTTTTCGCCAGTTGCAATGCTTAAGTATGTTATAATTTTAATTGCCATAGTGGCATATTACGACTATGAGATATGTCAAATGGATGTTAAAACAACATTCCTAGATGGGAAGCTCCTTGAGGATGTGTATATGACACATCCTGAATGATTTGTCAATCCAAGAAATTGTAACAAAGAATGCAAGTTGCAAAGATCCATATATGGGTTGAAGCAAGCTTCTAGGAGCTGAAATCTTCATTTTGATGAATCAATCAAAGAGTTTGGCTTCATCAAGAACGAAGATGAACCATGTGTATACATGAAGTTCAGTGGGAGCGTAGTACTATTTCTAATATTGTATGTCAATGATATCTTACTCATTGGAAATGATATTCCTGCACTTCAGACTGTCAAATCTTGGTTAGGGAAGTGTTTCTCAATGAAAGATATGGGTGAAGCCGCCTGATGGAGAAAAATCCTCTTGTAATAAAAACCTTGCAAGTGTACAAGTAGCAATGTACAATAGTAAGGGTCGAACCACAGAAATTAGTGTGTTGAACAAATTGATTTAATTAGTGTAAAAAGTAACAAAAGAAAAAGGGGGGTTTGGTTGGTTGAATTATTAAACTAAGAAAGCAAAATAAATAAATAAAAGATAATAAGAGACAAGGGATTCATGGATTGGGGATCATAACAATTATCACTTTATGCTATTTATTTCATGTAAAAAGAATTCAATCTCATTCTTGGGGTCGTTCACAAAAATATAGGGTTAAGATGTTAATATATTCCGCCAGGTCAATAAGAACATTAGAACCCTAATAACTCTATCTTGTTTATATATTCCGCTAGGTCAATATAAACATTCAAGAATTCAATTAAAAGCTTAAGAACAATGGAACCTATATTCGTTTGAT
Organism: Adenophora triphylla var. japonica; assembly: GCA_022495995.1. Lineage (NCBI taxonomy): Eukaryota > Viridiplantae > Streptophyta > Magnoliopsida > Asterales > Campanulaceae > Adenophora > Adenophora triphylla. The sequence goes on from JAFEMH010005504.1 coordinate 113,912, forward strand.
TTCCGCAAGGTCCTCAATTGAATCTATTCTTCTCAACAATGGTCAAATTACAAATCATCCACGCAAGTGCAATGGTTTATATCCAAATAAATTCAAGATATCAAAAGTATATTCCGCAAGGTCAATACAATTGATCTCAAGAACAATAATTAAAACCATTGAGAAGAACAAGAACGAAAAAGAGATAGGAAAAATTAAAATCTTAGCATAAAGATCTAATTGTTACTCACCTCAATCCACGAATCAAATATTTAGCTACTCATATTCATTGTCGAAATCACAAATAATAAATTAAAAATAATAAAACCTGAAATTTTGATAAAAAACTTCAAATCTTGCTAGGGCTTAAAGCCTCCCCAAAGAAAAGTAAAGTTGGAACCCTAAATATTATGAAGAAGAAAGTATTTATACTTCACCCTATAATACTAATCCTAAAAGGAAAAGAAAAGAAATAATAATAATAATAATAATAATAATAATAATAATAATAATAATAATAATAATAATAATAATAAAAAGGGTATTAAAACAGTCTAAACAGGAACGACACAATGGGTGGATGGTGACGTCATTCAGGCCAAGTCGTGTTCACGAGTCGTTCCACTTTTGCCAACTCGTTCTGCTCAATTAAAAATTTCTTTTGCAAACTGCCAGCTTCAGCGACCATCCTTGGCCACAAATGCCTTGGCCGGCCAGCTTGGCCCAACTTTGGCCCATTTTCACTTGCATTTCTTGGCCAGCCTTTCCTAGTTCCTCGGCCAACAGTGAGCCCATGCCTTTGGTGTTTGTCCTTCTTTTTATTCGGTTCGTCTCGCAATTTCACCGTCGCACTTTGGTCACTATAAAAAATTATTTTGCACCTCGATCCTTGAAATTTTATTTTTCACTTTAGCCCATGAATTTTCATAAATCAAATTCCTCCCAATTTTTCACATTTCCAGTTTGGTCCCTGAATTTTCAAGATTTACGTTTTGGCCCTTGAACTTTCAAAATACGCTTTTTCACCTCTTTTTCTGCATTGTTGCACATCAACCCCTGAACTATCAAAACAGTAACAAAATACATTAAATTCTCAAGGTTTCGAGCATCAAATAAGCTAGAAAATATATCTTTTGAATGGGTAAAACCACATCCATCAAATACCCCCAAACTTATCTTTTGCTCGTCCTCGAGTAAAATAAAACTACAACAAAATAAAAATTAACTAACTAATTGAAACAAAAGAAAATATTTTTGGGATTTGTTCAGTTCATATAATAGGTCGTTGGCACAACAAGTCTCAGATCTTTACAACACACATAATCTACAAGAATTATCATGAACATGGGACTAAAATTACACGGATGCATCTAACTTACAATTCTCCACCACATAATGAAAGATGAATGAAATATGGGAGATCATTGTCACCAAAGTAAGATATTTTATAGGGTCACTAACCACATGCTCTAAATCAATAATAATAAGATGAAATTTCTGCACAAGGGACACTCATATGCATGTTTAGACACAACTGTCAATCAGAGCTACTCTTTAGGGATCAAATATGGCTTTAGGGCTTGTAATGTATCGCGATAAACGCGAGCTAGATTCACGGTTCCAAATGAAGGTAAGGATATACGAAGTCAAGCAAGTGAAACTAAGAAGTCTTCATCATACATCCTCCCCTTGAAATTTATCACTCTGCTCCAAGCCAACCCATAATTCAACCCCCAAGCTTATAATTTTGTATACTTTCACACTCGGGGTTGATCACATTTCTTTCTTTTTGGTCACTTTCCACTTCAACATTAGAGAGGGCAAGGCTTTTTTTTTTCTTTTCTTTTTTTTTTTTTATCAATTTTTTTTCTTTTCTTTGCACAAATATATCACGGAGAATGTGCATTCAATACTTTTGCTCAAGCCCCTCTTTTCTTTCAATATAATTCATAACCCTTTACTTTCTTTTCATGACCACTTTCCACTCAACCCTTTGATTTTATAACCATCACCCAAACATCCCCATTCATTCCCTAGTTTCACTTTCTTGAAAAGGGTGAGAAAATAGTGTATAAGTTAAAAGGGTAGGACAATGAGGGTACAAAAGAAGGCGAATGGTGGTCTAAGATAACCTCCCACTTTGTGAGAGATTCCATTCTTTTTCAAGCTCAAAAGGGGTTCTAGCGGAAATTTTTATATAAGTGATGAGAAAGTTAAAGGCTCACAAATAGGGTTCAAAGAAAATAGCCAAATATCACTTCCCGAATAGCCTAATTGATGTGTTATTGACAGTCATGCAAACATGTTCTAGGGACCTCGAGAATGCCAAAGTGATCCTATAAAGGTCTCCTAAATTGGTAACAATGATCAAGAAAAATAATATGGCAGTGAAAGGTGGAGAAATCATACTTTACATGTTTCAATGCAATTATATCTCCATATTGACAATAACACTCAATTTTTTAAATTAAATCACTCTCAAATCATCATCGACTTTAGCCAACTTCCCAAAATATGAAAAGAGCAAAATTTTTTAAAATTTTCTATTTTTTTTGGAGGGTGACACTATATACACTTCCCTATAAACCCACAAACTCAGAGATATCTACCCCCAAACTCAAAACATGCTATGTCCTCATAGCAAAGAGAACAAAAACATGCGTCGGGTTCAAAAGACGATATGACACAACAAAGCAAATAAATAAAGCAATGAAACATACCTACTTGGGTTGCCTCCCAATTAGCGCATTTGGTTAAGGTTGTTAGCCCGACCGTTGCTCCCAATTACATCTCTTTGGCCTTAGCTTTCCTTCCCTTGGCCCACCTCGCATATTCGCGGGCACAAACGCCCACCGCTTTCCACATGTATGTACCATTTTTTATTAGCTCGAGTGGAGCCCAAGGGATTTTATTGGCCTTCTTCTTGGCCTTCTTTTTCTTCATGGGGGCCTCTCCCCCAAACTCATTTGATGCCTTGGTTCCACGGACATCAAGCATCTCATCTTTCTCAACATAATTATGAGAGGAGCTATCTTGATCATCAATATTAGCCATAAAAGAATCAAATATATCAAGACAATAGCATTCCTCAATTTGAGCACATGAATTATTACTTTCAGCTTTTAGAGAAAAAAAAAAGATTTTAATTTTGACACCGACTCCTTACGGGGTTGGTCTAGGGGGTGATACGGTCCGTCACTCAAAGAGTGTTTGTCGGCCTTGTTGTTACTAGCCATATCATGAACGTCCGCTTTATCCCTAGAATTCTCACCATCACTCTTATCTACTTTAGCCCACTTGTCCTCCTCTATGTCATCTAAGGACTCACAACCTTCCCCATCATCGTCTATGGGGTGTTTCATCACATCATTAACCGAAATTTCTATCTTCTCATCCGCTACCATCATGGACAATTTCCCATTCCCCACATTTATTATTGTGTTAGTTGTGGCCATGAACGGACGTCCTAGCAAAATAATAGGGTCTCTACTCGTACTTCCTCCATTAACCATATCCATAACCACAAAGTCAACGGGGACTATCAAGGTCCCCACTTGAACCAATACATCCTTCACAATGCCCATCATCTCCTAATAGAACGGTCCGCTAAATAGAGGGTCGTTGTGGTGGGCTTCAACTCGGACAAGCCCAATTGCAAGTATGTGGAGTATGGTAATAAATTAATGCTAGCACCAAGGTCTAACATCGCCTTCACCTCACTAGAATCCCCAATAGTAATAGAAATTGTGAAACTTCCGGGGTCCTTTAGTTTAGGTGGGAGGTCTTATCGGACTATGGCACTAGCACTCTCTCCCATGATCAACATCTCATTCTTTCCATACCTATGCTTTTTGGAATTTAATTCTTTGAAAAATTTTGCATAGGTCGGAATATTTTTAATCACATTCAGCAGTGGGAGATTTATGCTAACTTTGGAGAACATCTCCATCAATTCTTTCATTTGATGCTTTAACTTATGTCTCATCAATCGACCGAGAAAGGGCATCAGTGGTACATATGGCTTGGGAGGTATATAAGGGTCTTTGGATTTTTTCCCCAATCTACATGTACTCTTTTCAGCATCTTCTTCAGAAATAGGAGGAGGAGAAGAAGGAGAAAAAGGAGAGCAAACCTCTTGACTTACCACTTTGCCATTCCGTAGTGTGGATATGGCCATTGCTTGATGTCCTTGGCTCGGAAACATTCCGGGCTTGTGACCTTGAAGAGCTTCAGCAAGTTGCCCTATTTGAGTTTCAAGCTTTTTAATGGCGGCACTTTGTTGCCTTGCCTGTTGTTGTTGCTCCAACCTCATTCTTTCCAATGCCTCTTCCCAAGGCTATTTCCTAGTCTCCAATTGCCCTTGGGGTGGTGGAGTGTGTAGGGGTTTATTTTGATTACCTTGGTTTCCGCCCCATGAAAAGTTAGGATGATTCCTCCATCCCGAATTGTATGTCTGAGAGAGTGGATTGTTATGTGGGACCCTCTGCATAAATGTCTGCATCATCTGTACCTGCTCAGGATCATACAAAGAGGGACTAGTGGTGGGGAAAACTTCATAGGAATGAGTGTTAGAACCACAAGTTACACAACCATCATGCACCAAATTACCAACAGATGGCACATTAGATGCAACATTAGAAGTACTACTCATGACCAACTTATCAAATCTTTGATTTAGAAGTGAAAATTGTTTTATGATCTCATCACTCATCCCTATTCCATTCACACTATTTGTTTTACCCCTTGACCCCTTTTGTTGAGAATTAGATGCTAGCCTCTCAAATAAGGCTTGGGTCTCCTCAGCAGTTTTGGCTCCTAAAGAACCTCCAGCTGCGTTATCAACCTTGGCCTAATCAGCTTGTGTCAACCCACCATAGAAAGTTTGATGCAATAAAGGTTGAGAAAAATTGTGGTGGGGACACTGCACCAAGAGCATTTTAAATCTGTCCCATGCTTCATGAAATGCTTTAAAAGAGTCCTGTGTGAACGCTATAATTTTTTGTCTAAAAGTGGCTAACGTAGCATGTGGGAAGTATTTTCTCAAAAATATATCATGTAATTCATCCCAAGTATTAATGTTCCTAGGTGGGAGAAACATTAACCACTTCTTAGCGTTGTCTTTCAAAGCAAAGGGAAAACATTTAAGTCTTAGGTGCTCATCGATCACACCCTCTCTCAAGGGAAATCCTGACACTATCATTATATATTCCCTCAAGAAATTCAAAGAGTCCTCAGATGGGAGGCCATGAAATTGAGGGATCATGTTAAAAAGGTGGCCTTTGACCTCATAGCTTTTGGTTGCATCTCGTCAATACAATGCATGACACAGACGTGTCAACCCTAGGCCTAGAGAAAGTATCCATAGTGGGTGCTTGTAAGGCCATTTAAAATACAAATTCTTCTCCCTCCGTTGAAGAAGTTTCTAAGTCACTCAAAGTTACCTCTGTCTCGGTGACAGAAGTTTCAGAATCAGTTTCGCACACTTGAGTAGAGGGAATGCCTCTCTCAACTTTGTCTATATCGTCGTTCAAAGGAACCAACTTAGGATCCAATGACGGGCGACCAATCATACACCGACTAAACGAATTTGTTCAAATCACAACAAATTCCCGGCAACGGCGCCAAAAACTTGATGGAAAAAAATCCTCTTGTAATAAAAACCTTGCAAGTGTACAAGTCACCGAAGTAGAATGTACAATAGTAAGGGTCGAACCACAGAGATTTGTCTGTTGAACAAGTTGATTTAATTAGTGTAAAAAGTAACAAAAGAAAAAGGGGGGTTTGGTTGGTTGAATTATTAAACTAAGAAAGAAAAATAAATAAATTAAAGATATTAAGAGATAAGGGATTCATGGATTGTGGATCATAACAATTATCACTTTATGCTATTTATTTCATGTAAAAAGAATTCAATCTCATTCTTGGGTTCGTTCACAAAAATATAGGGTTAAGATGTTAATATATTTCGCAAGGTCAATAAGAACATTAGAACCCTAATAACTCTATCTTGTTCATATATTCCGCAAGGTCAATATAAACATTCAAGAATTCAATTAAAAGCTTAAGAACAATGGAACCTAGATTCGTTTGATTTTCGCAAGGTCCTCAATTGAATCTATTCTTCTCAACAATGGTCAAATTACAAATCATCCACGCAAGTGCAATTGTTTATATCCCAATAAATTCAAGATATCAAAACTATATTCCGCAAGGTCAATACAATTGATCTCAAGAACAATAATTAAAACCATTGAGAAGAACAAGAACGAAAAAGAGATAGGAAAAATTAAAATCTTAGCATAAAGATCTAATTGTTACTCACCTCAATCCACGAATCAAATATTTAGCTACTCATATTCATTGTCGAAATCACAAATAATAAATTAAAAATAATAAAACCTGAAATTTTGATAAAAAACTTCAAATCTTGCTAGGGCTTAAAGCCTCCCCAAAGAAAAGTAAAGTTGGAACCCTAAATATTATGAAGAAGAAAGTATTTATACTTCACCCTATAATACTAATCCTAAAAGGAAAAGAAAAGAAATAATAATAATAATAATAATAATAATAATAATAATAATAATAATAATAATAATAATAATAATAATAAAAAGGGTATTAAAACAGTCTAAACAGGAACGACACAATGGGTGGATGGTGACGTCATTCAGGCCAAGTCGTGTTCACGAGTCGTTCCACTTTTGCCAACTCGTTCTGCTCAATTAAAAATTTCTTTTGCAAGCGCCACGGCTGACCATCCTTGGCCACAAATGCCTTGGCCGGCCAGCTTGGCCCAACTTTGGCCCATTTTCACTTGCATTTCTTGGCCAGCCTTTCCTAGTTCCTCGGCCAACAGTGAGCCCATGCCTTTGGTGTTTGTCCTTCTTTTTATTCGGTTCGTCTCGCAATTTCACCGTCGCACTTTGGTCACTATAAAAAATTATTTTGCACCTCGATCCTTGAAATTTTATTTTTCACTTTAGCCCATGAATTTTCATAAATCAAATTCCTCCCAATTTTTCACATTTCCAGTTTGGTCCCTGAATTTTCAAGATTTACGTTTTGGCCCTTGAACTTTCAAAATACGCTTTTTCACCTCTTTTTCTGCATTGTTGCACATCAACCCCTGAACTATCAAAACAGTAACAAAATACATTAAATTCTCAAGGTTTCGAGCATCAAATAAGCTAGAAAATATATCTTTTGAATGGGTAAAACCACATCCATCAAATACCCCCAAACTTATCTTTTGCTCGTCCTCGAGTAAAATAAAACTACAACAAAATAAAAATTAACTAACTAATTGAAACAAAAGAAAATATTTTTGGGATTTGTTCAGTTCATATAATAGGTCGTTGGCACAACAAGTCTCAGATCTTTACAACACACATAATCTACAAGAATTATCATGAACATGGGACTAAAATTACACGGATGCATCTAACTTACAATTCTCCACCACATAATGAAAGATGAATGAAATATGGGAGATCATTGTCACCAAAGTAAGATATTTTATAGGGTCACTAACCACATGCTCTAAATCAATAATAATAAGATGAAATTTCTGCACAAGGGACACTCATATGCATGTTTAGACACAACTGTCAATCCGGCTACTCTTTAGGGATCAAATATGGCTTTAGGGCTTGTAATGTATCGCGATAAACGCGAGCTAGATTCACGGTTCCAAATGAAGGTAAGGATATACGAAGTCAAGCAAGTGAAACTAAGAAGTCTTCATCATACATCCTCCCCTTGAAATTTATCACTCTGCTCCAAGCCAACCCATAATTCAACCCCCAAGCTTATAATTTTGTATACTTTCACACTCGGGGTTGATCACATTTCTTTCTTTTTGGTCACTTTCCACTTCAACATTAGAGAGGGCAAGGCTTTTTTTTTTCTTTTCTTTTTTTTTTTTTATCAATTTTTTTTCTTTTCTTTGCACAAATATATCACGGAGAATGTGCATTCAATACTTTTGCTCAAGCCCCTCTTTTCTTTCAATATAATTCATAACCCTTTACTTTCTTTTCATGACCACTTTCCACTCAACCCTTTGATTTTATAACCATCACCCAAACATCCCCATTCATTCCCTAGTTTCACTTTCTTGAAAAGGGTGAGAAAATAGTGTATAAGTTAAAAGGGTAGGACAATGAGGGTACAAAAGAAGGCGAATGGTGGTCTAAGATAACCTCCCACTTTGTGAGAGATTCCATTCTTTTTCAAGCTCAAAAGGGGTTCTAGCGGAAATTTTTATATAAGTGATGAGAAAGTTAAAGGCTCACAAATAGGGTTCAAAGAAAATAGCCAAATATCACTTCCCGAATAGCCTAATTGATGTGTTATTGACAGTCATGCAAACATGTTCTAGGGACCTCGAGAATGCCAAAGTGATCCTATAAAGGTCTCCTAAATTGGTAACAATGATCAAGAAAAATAATATGGCAGTGAAAGGTGGAGAAATCATACTTTACATGTTTCAATGCAATTATATCTCCATATTGACAATAACACTCAATTTTTTAAATTAAATCACTCTCAAATCATCATCGACTTTAGCCAACTTCCCAAAATATGAAAAGAGCAAAATTTTTTAAAATTTTCTATTTTTTTTTGGAGGGTGACACTATATACACTCCCCTATAAACCCACAATCTCAGAGAGATATCTACCCCCAAACTCAAAACATGCTATGTCCTCATAGCAAAGAGAACAAAAACATGCGTCGGGTTCAAAAGACGATATGACACAACAAAGCAAATAAATAAAGCAATGAAACATACCTACTTGGGTTGCCTCCCAATTAGCGCATTTGGTTAAGGTTGTTAGCCCGACCGTTGCTCCCAATTACATCTCTTTGGCCTTAGCTTTCCTTCCCTTGGCCCACCTCGCATATTCGCGGGCACAAACGCCCACCGCTTTCCACATGTATGTACCATTTTTTATTAGCTCGAGTGGAGCCCAAGGGATTTTATTGGCCTTCTTCTTGGCCTTCTTTTTCTTCATGGGGGCCTCTCCCCCAAACTCATTTGATGCCTTGGTTCCACGGACATCAAGCATCTCATCTTTCTCAACATAATTATGAGAGGAGCTATCTTGATCATCAATATTAGCCATAAAAGAATCAAATATATCAAGACAATAGCATTCCTCAATTTGAGCACATGAATTATTACTTTCAGCTTTTAGAGGAAAAAAAAGATTTTAATTTTGACACCGACTCCTTACGGGGTTGGTCTAGGGGGTGATACGGTCCGTCACTCAAAGAGTGTTTGTCGGCCTTGTTGTTACTAGCCATATCATGAACGTCCGCTTTATCCCTAGAATTCTCACCATCACTCTTATCTACTTTAGCCCACTTGTCCTCCTCTATGTCATCTAAGGACTCACAACCTTCCCCATCATCGTCTATGGGGTGTTTCATCACATCATTAACCGAAATTTCTATCTTCTCATCCGCTACCATCATGGACAATTTCCCATTCCCCACATTTATTATTGTGTTAGTTGTGGCCATGAACGGACGTCCTAGCAAAATAATAGGGTCTCTACTCGTACTTCCTCCATTAACCATATCCATAACCACAAAGTCAACGGGGACTATCAAGGTCCCCACTTGAACCAATACATCCTTCACAATGCCCATCATCTCCTAATAGAACGGTCCGCTAAATAGAGGGTCGTTGTGGTGGGCTTCAACTCGGACAAGCCCAATTGCAAGTATGTGGAGTATGGTAATAAATTAATGCTAGCACCAAGGTCTAACATCGCCTTCACCTCACTAGAATCCCCAATAGTAATAGAAATTGTGAAACTTCCGGGGTCCTTTAGTTTAGGTGGGAGGTCTTATCGGACTATGGCACTAGCACTCTCTCCCATGATCAACATCTCATTCTTTCCATACCTATGCTTTTTGGAATTTAATTCTTTGAAAAATTTTGCATAGGTCGGAATATTTTTAATCACATTCAGCAGTGGGAGATTTATGCTAACTTTGGAGAACATCTCCATCAATTCTTTCATTTGATGCTTTAACTTATGTCTCATCAATCGACCGAGAAAGGGCATCAGTGGTACATATGGCTTGGGAGGTATATAAGGGTCTTTGGATTTTTTCCCCAATCTACATGTACTCTTTTCAGCATCTTCTTCAGAAATAGGAGGAGGAGAAGAAGGAGAAAAAGGAGAGCAAACCTCTTGACTTACCACTTTGCCATTCCGTAGTGTGGATATGGCCATTGCTTGATGTCCTTGGCTCGGAAACATTCCGGGCTTGTGACCTTGAAGAGCTTCAGCAAGTTGCCCTATTTGAGTTTCAAGCTTTTTAATGGCGGCACTTTGTTGCCTTTCTGTTGTTGTTGCTCCAACCTCATTCTTTCCAATGCCTCTTCCCAAGGCTATTTCCTAGTCTCCAATTGCCCTTGGGGTGGTGGAGTGTGTAGGGGTTTATTTTGATTACCTTGGTTTCCGCCCCATGAAAAGTTAGGATGATTCCTCCATCCCGAATTGTATGTCTGAGAGAGTGGATTGTTATGTGGGACCCTCTGCATAAATGTCTGCATCATCTGTACCTGCTCAGGATCATACAAAGAGGGACTAGTGGTGGGGAAAACTTCATAGGAATGAGTGTTAGAACCACAAGTTACACAACCATCATGCACCAAATTACCAACAGATGGCACATTAGATGCAACATTAGAAGTACTACTCATGACCAACTTATCAAATCTTTGATTTAGAAGTGAAAATTGTTTTATGATCTCATCACTCATCCCTATTCCATTCACACTATTTGTTTTACCCCTTGACCCCTTTTGTTGAGAATTAGATGCTAGCCTCTCAAATAAGGCTTGGGTCTCCTCAGCAGTTTTGGCTCCTAAAGAACCTCCAGCTGCGTTATCAACCTTGGCCTAATCAGCTTGTGTCAACCCACCATAGAAAGTTTGATGCAATAAAGGTTGAGAAAAATTGTGGTGGGGACACTGCACCAAGAGCATTTTAAATCTGTCCCATGCTTCATGAAATGCTTTAAAAGAGTCCTGTGTGAACGCTATAATTTTTTGTCTAAAAGTGGCTAACGTAGCATGTGGGAAGTATTTTCTCAAAAATATATCATGTAATTCATCCCAAGTATTAATGTTCCTAGGTGGGAGAAACATTAACCACTTCTTAGCGTTGTCTTTCAAAGCAAAGGGAAAACATTTAAGTCTTAGGTGCTCATCGATCACACCCTCTCTCAAGGGAAATCCTGACACTATCATTATATATTCCCTCAAGAAATTCAAAGAGTCCTCAGATGGGAGGCCATGAAATTGAGGGATCATGTTAAAAAGGTGGCCTTTGACCTCATAGCTTTTGGTTGCATCTGTCAATACAATGCATGACACAGACGTGTCAACCCTAGGCCTAGAGAAAGTATCCATAGTGGGTGCTTGTAAGGCCATTTAAAATACAAATTCTTCTCCCTCCGTTGAAGAAGTTTCTAAGTCACTCAAAGTTACCTCTGTCTCGGTGACAGAAGTTTCAGAATCAGTTTCGCACACTTGAGTAGAGGGAATGCCTCTCTCAACTTTGTCTATATCGTCGTTCAAAGGAACCAACTTAGGATCCAATGACGGGCGACCAATCATACACCGACTAAACGAATTTGTTCAAATCACAACAAATTCCCGGCAACGGCGCCAAAAACTTGATGGAAAAAAATCCTCTTGTAATAAAAACCTTGCAAGTGTACAAGTCACCGAAGTAGAATGTACAATAGTAAGGGTCGAACCACAGAGATTTGTCTGTTGAACAAGTTGATTTAATTAGTGTAAAAAGTAACAAAAGAAAAAGGGGGGTTTGGTTGGTTGAATTATTAAACTAAGAAAGAAAAATAAATAAATTAAAGATATTAAGAGATAAGGGATTCATGGATTGTGGATCATAACAATTATCACTTTATGCTATTTATTTCATGTAAAAGAATTCAATCTCATTCTTGGGTTCGTTCACAAAAATATAGGGTTAAGATGTTAATATATTTCGCAAGGTCAATAAGAACATTAGAACCCTAATAACTCTATCTTGTTCATATATTCCGCAAGGTCAATATAAACATTCAAGAATTCAATTAAAAGCTTAAGAACAATGGAACCTAGATTCGTTTGATTTTCGCAAGGTCCTCAATTGAATCTATTCTTCTCAACAATGGTCAAATTACAAATCATCCACGCAAGTGCAATTGTTTATATCCCAATAAATTCAAGATATCAAAACTATATTCCGCAAGGTCAATACAATTGATCTCAAGAACAATAATTAAAACCATTGAGAAGAACAAGAACGAAAAAGAGATAGGAAAAATTAAAATCTTAGCATAAAGATCTAATTGTTACTCACCTCAATCCACGAATCAAATATTTAGCTACTCATATTCATTGTCGAAATCACAAATAATAAATTAAAAATAATAAAATCTGAAATTTTGATAAAAAAACTTCAAATCTTGCTAGGGCTTAAAGCCTCCCCAAAGAAAAGTAAAGTTGGAACCCTAAATATTATGAAGAAGGAAGTATTTATACTTCACCCTATAATACTAATCCTAAAAGGAAAATAAAAGAAATAATAATAATAATAATAATAATAATAATAATAATAATAATAATAATAATAATAATAATAATAATAATAATAATAATAATAATAATAATAATAAAAGGGTATTAAAACAGTCTAAACAAGAACGGCACAATGGGTGGATGGTGACGTCATTCAGGCCAAGTCGTGTTCACAAGTCGTTCCACTTTTGCCAACTCGTTCTGATCAATTAAAAATTTCTTTTGCAAACTGCCAGCTTCAGTGACCATCCTTGGCCACAAATGCCTTGGCTACAAATGCCTTGGCCGGCCAGCTTGGCCCAACTTTGGACCATTTTCACTTGCATTTCTCGGCCAATTTACACAGACGCAAGCTTCCAAACTGACAAAGATGATTTTAGATCACAATTGGGTTTTTGTTTATGCTTAACGGAGGTGTGATTTATTGGAAGAGTTCCAAGAAAAGTACCATAGCTGATTCTACAACTGAGGCCGAATATATAGCGACATCCGATGCAGCTAAGAAGGCAGTTTGGATCAAGAAGTTCATTAGTGACTTGAAAGTCGTTCCAAGTATCACTAAGCCGATAGAACTTTATTGTGATAACAATGGTGCCATTACGCAAGAAAAGGAACCGAGGTCACATCAACGATCCAAACACATACTTAGACGTTTCCACCTCATTCGATAATTCATAGAAAGAGGAGACGTTAAGATATGCAAAGTATCAACCGATGATAACATAGGGGATCCGCTTACAAAGCCCCTCGCACAAGCAAAGCATGATGGTCATGTTAGGTCCATGGGTATACGATACATATGAGATTGGGCCTAGTGCAAGTGGGAGATTGTTGGTGTTATGCCCTAGGCGTATAGTTATTTTGACTCATAACTAATACCGTTATGTAATCGTCTTTACCATTTATAATAGAGAATATTTATCTTGAGTATTATATGCTTTACATGTTTGTTATGATATTTTGTGTCCTTAGTTATTGTGAATAACTAGTATAAGTTGGTAATGGATAATCATGGAGATGATTATATGCATGGGGATGCACATTACACTTATGGGTACTTGTTAGAGAACAAGGTACTGGACTGACCCATCTATGAGATTTATGACATGGTCTATGGTCATATATGTCATGATTAAATCTCATGATAGTCGTGTCATTGGAATCCTTAATACCTGAGATTATCATCGTCTTCCACATGATGAACGTTGTGTTTGATGTAGTCTAACACAATCTTTCATAGGATATCAATAAGGGCTATGTTGGCACGATTGTATTCTTGTAGGGAAGAATGATAAGTCAATATGGGATTTGTCCCTCGTTATGAGAGATGTCTGCTTGGGCCCCTCGATTAATAGTGTTGATGAAATGTGTGGCCACACTCAAGAGATTTGATAGAGATCAAATGCACTTGGATTATTAACATATTCGGAATCAAGAAAGCATTGAACAATATAAGTTGACGTGGATCATGACTTATGTTCAATATGACATCGTGTGACAAATGTATTGTGACATTGATCTATTAAGGAATCAAGCTTTGATGTTATATTTAATTGGGTGGACATAATGACTTGCTAGAGATCACTTATGTCTTGTGAGGTTGATGTTTCAACTCACTACCAACATAAAATATAATTTCTAAAGGGTCACACACAAAGAACGGATTATCTAGCAACATGATCTAAAAACAACATGTGCAGATCATCTAGCAATCCAACAAGATTCGATCTTGGTGTGTTCGTATGTGGATTACCGATAGAGGGTGATTGCTTTATCACCTAGAGCTTGAAGGCCTAGCTGAAATTACCCGGATTTGGCTCGCGCACGGGCCTCGACATCTCTCAGTTGGTCAAGGAGGTGTCTCGCTGCATTTTGTTTGTAGAGTTGCCACGCCGTTTTGATTTAGCCCAAAACATTGAGAAAAGGTATCAGTTTAAAAAAATTGTTGTTGTGTGATGAGATTTTTGAGTTCGAAGGTCAGGTTATGCCTCGGGAGGAGAATTTTAGAGCTCACCCGAGTCGCCTCATAAAAACGAGTCTTTTGGTACCCCTTCTTTCTTTAAAAGTTGTGCGTGTGTGTGTATGTGCTTTTTAAAAATGCATGCTATATCTGATGTCTACATTGTACACTACGTATTGAAATGTATTGAAATAGTAATGGAAGGAAGCCTTACCAATGTTGGTTCGTGTCTGTCTTCCATTGGGGAATAGTGTTTGAGTGTGAATAGTGCTTCGGTACGGACCGGGATTGCTTCGGGGATGTACCGGTGTCTGCGGACAGAGCTTCGGTGTGCCTCGAGATTGTCAGGTGTATACTTGGGCAGAGTTCTGGTGTGCGTCGGGATCGTTGACTGGACTCGGGCAGAGGTTCATCGTGCGTTGAGATCATCGGTTGTGCTCGAGCAGAGTTCCGGCTTGCGTCGGGATCATCGGTTGAGCTCGGAAAGGGTCGGGACACCTCGGGATGGACCGGAATGCCTCGGAATGGATTGGCAGGGCTTTGGGATGGATCGGCGAGGCTTCGGAGTGCCTCAGAAGTGTCTTGGGGCAGCTCGAGAGCATCTCGGGAGTGCTCAGCAGTGCTCGATAGGGCTTCGGAGTACCACGAGGGGCCTCTGAATGCTCCGAAGGGAACCGAAAGGGACCGAGATTGCCCCGAAGGGTCTTAGAGGGGCTGCCTGAAGACTGGGAGAGAGGAGAGAAGAGGGAGGTGTGTATATTATGAGGGGGGAGCCCTCTATTTATAGGGTCCAGATTCTGGCTAGTTGTGTCGCACGACGCTGTCAGCCATTAACAGTTTTTTGGTTTTCCTGGATTTAAGGGAATATCGTGGACCTTAAGGGGTTTTTGTAATTATGATGTCCCTTGGCTAGTTGTGTCGCACGACACAAGCAGCCATTACCATTTTTTTGGTTTTCCTGAATTTAAGGGAATATTGTGGACTTTAAGGAAATTTTGTAATTATGATGTCTCTTGGCTAGTTGTGTCGCACGGCACAAGCAGCCAATTTCATATTTTACAAAATTTCTTAAAATTCCTTTTATACTTTTTAATCCCAGAATGGCCCTCCTTGGTTTGGTTGGTGGTTTTTGGGGTTTTAGAGGGCTACGGGTATTTGAGACTGCGTTTGTGTGAGTCTGCGATGTTTCCCGTGCGTTTGGAAGAGAGTGATCCAGATTGGGGTACTTACAGAAGCCCCTCGACAACGTCACTTACGGAGGAAGTGGGGTCGTCGATAAGATAAGGGTCCTGATCTGGATCGCGTGCGGGGAGAGGATGTGACCGTGTAGGCCGATTTGTGAGGACGTGGCAGTGTCCTTTTGTGTGACCATTTAGGTCGGTTGGCTGGACCCTTTGACATGATTCCTACGTATCCCGTATGGGAATCAAGCCTGATCGTAGTTCGTGTGTGGGGTGAGTGTTGTCGTGCACGAGGATGTGTGATGTCCTCTGACTGAGACTCTGTGCGTGGACGTGGTGGTATCCTGTGGGTGACCGTTTAGGTCGGTTGGCTGGACCCTTTTGTAGGATTCCTACGTATCCCTAGCAGGAATCAAGCCTGATCATAGTTCAGAGGCGTGTAATTGTGAGTGTATGCAGGCGTGGTGGTGCCCTGAGGTGATGTGACCGCTAAGGTCGATTGTGAGGACGTGGTGGTGTCCTGAAATGGAAATTTTACGGTTTTTCGAACTGGGTAATTTAAAGCCTTCCGGGCTGTGGATAATGATTTGGGAGGTTTATACGGTCTTCCGGACCGAGTAATTTAAAGCCTTCCGGGCTGCGGATGATGATTTGGGAGGTTTATACGGTCTTCCGAACCGAGTAATTTAAAGCCTTACGGGCTGCGGATAGTGATTTGGGAGGTTTATACGGTCTTCTAGACCGAGTAATTTAAAGCCTTCCGGGCTGCGGATGATGATTTGGGAGGTTTATATGGTCTTCCGGATCGAGTAATTTAAAGCCTTTCGGGCTGCAGATGATGATTAGGACGTGTTATGCCCTCTAACTGAGGTTGTGGCATGCGTGAGGACGGGACTTGTCCTCTGACTGAGGTTGTTTCGTGCGTGAGGATGTGTTGTGTCCTCTGACTGAGGGGGTATCGTGTGTGAGGATGTGTTGTGTCCTCTGACTGAGGTTGTATCGTACGTGAGGATGTGTTGTGTCCTCTGACTGAGGTTGTATCGTGCGTGAGGATGTGTTGTATCCTCTGACTGAGGTGGTGTCGTGCGTGAGGATGTGTTTTGTCCTCTGACTGAGGGGGTGTCATGTGCGAGGATGTGTTGTGTCCTCTGACTGAGGCTGTGTCATGCATAAGGATGTGTTGTGTCCTCTGACTGAGGTTGTGTCTTGCGTGAGGATGTGTTGTGTCCTCTGACTGAGGTTGTGTCGTGCGTGAGGATGTGTTGTGTCCTCTGGCTGAGGTTGAAAGTGTTTGCTCTTTGGGAGGCGTGATTGCCTCGTGTTTTGTCCGCTGGGGAATGGTTGGACTTACGAAATGACTACCGATGTTTGGTTTACCGTTTTGTGTTTTGGAGGTGTTTTGTGCCTTGGAATTTGTGTTTGGAGGCGTTTGTGCCTTTTGGTGTTTGTTTTACCGTTTTGTGTTTTGGAGGCATTTTGTGCCTTGGGATTTGTGTTTTGAGGCGTTTGCACCTTTTGTGTTTGTTTTACCGTTTAGTGGGCGAGGTTCGGGCTTACGAATGACGGCCGGTGTTTGATTTACCATTTTGTGTTTTGGAGGCGTTTAGGACCTTGGGATTTGTGTTTGAATGCGTTTGCACCTTTTGTGTTTGTTTTACCGTTTAGTGGGCGAGGTTCGGGCTTACGAATGACGGCCGGTGGCAATTCTGCTGGGGAATTTATGTGCAATGTGTGCCGTATTTTTGTGACGGGTTTTTGAAAATGTGTCGTGTAGGGACGGATCCCTCTTTTGAGAAAATTGTATAGTGTGTGCCGTGTTTTTGTGATGGGCTCTTGAAAATGTGTCGTGTAGTGCATGCCGTGTTTTTGTGACGGACTATGTGGGGAAAGTTATATGTAATGTGTGCCGTGTTTTTGTGACGGGTTTTTTATATTTTGCCGTGTTGGGACGAAGTTTTTATGTTTTGCCGTGTTGGGACGGACTTTTTATGCTTTGCCGTGTTGGGATGGACTTTTATGCTTTCGTTTCTCTTTGGTATATTTGCATTAAGTACTGTTATTGACGTACCTTTGCTGTGTTTACCTGCAGGATGAGGTGCCTTCATCTGGAAAGGCGAAGAAGATGAAGTCTCGGGGGTCGCTCGAGGCCGTAGTTGAGCTGTGGCAGCACCTGCCGGAGATCTCCAGGGAGGGTAGACCGAGTCCTAAGAGGCTGGTCATTGATTCTGGTTTGGGCGTGTTCGTTGAGAACTTGACCGGGATATCGGAGACACAGAAGAACAAGGGCGTATTTTTAGCTTTGTCTGAGTATTGGTGGGACACCACGCATACCTTCCATCTTAGCTGGGGAGAGGTGACGGTGACTCCTACCGATTTTGCGGCGATTACTGGGCTTTCCTTCAAAGGAGGGCCAGTGAGATGGCGGGACAGGATGTCCGATGGGATGCTGGCGGAGCTGCTGGGCTTTGTGCCCTTCCCTCGTAAGGGCCTTGGTATGATTTATAGCGATTTAGAGGCGCAGATCACGGCCAACATCGGGGCTTATCGCCGGGGCACCGGATTGGTGACGGCTGAGCAGCTTGCGCTCTCCTTTCTGTGGTTTACTCTTTCCGAGACTCTGTTCTCGAATCACGCCTCTACCGCTCTTTTCCCTCTGCTGGAGATTTTGGTGGACTTAGGGAGGGTTGGTGAGATTGCATGGGGCGAGGCGGGCTTGGCCGAGCTCTATTTTTCCATGGACAGGTTTAGCCGAGGCGTGGCCAGTTCCCTGGGGTGCTTCGATTTTGCATTGGAGGTATGAGTTTATTGCTGTTTGTGGTTTAGCAGTTTGTCATTTCTCTGTCTTCTTTTGCTCTGAGCCTTATCTGCTTTTATTGCAGGTGTGGTGCTATGAGATCTTCCGGTGTCAGCAGTGGAATCGGGAGGCTGAGGCTATGGTGGCCTATCCTGCTATGCTGGGCAGGGCCCGTTCTTTGAGGAGGAGGACGGTCAGGGGGAAGCTCACTTTTGCATATCGGGATGTGCAGGAGTTCCTGGAGAGAGATAGCCCGACGGGGTTCGAGTTGTACCCCTGGGTTCGGTATGGCGACGACGAGCTCGAGGGCGGTCCCGCGGTGACACGGCAGAGGAAGATGTTGCGGGGCCTGACTTGTGATGTTATGTATCTGGGGGAGAGGGTCTTCTGGCAGCATGGTGAAGGCGAGGATTCACCGAGATTTGACCGGAATGTGTCAGTACGTTCACCTCTGGCTTTGCTGCTTTTCTTGTCTCTCCTATTTCTGTAATGGGAGGGCCTTGGTTGGTGTAGGGCCATGCTTCGTATTTTAGTTCGTTCACCGTTATTGCTTTTGTTGAAGCGACAACAGTGGCTTTGAGGTCCTCCCAAGATAGGGGTTGGGGTATCTGGACCCTTGCGCCATTGGTGGCGGTGCGGAGCTCGTCCCATCTAATCATGGAGCAGAAGTTGCCGTGGTCTTGTGCAGAGCTAGGCTGAGGAGATTTGCTGGAGTAGATGACGTAGTAGTCAAACTTTCCTGACGGTTCTCAGAGGGTTCTGATTGTGGGGTCGCCGACTTCGTATCTCTTCTTCAGTTTTCGTTGAGAAGAGGGTTTCTTCTTTCTTCGAGGGCGATCCTCGTTTATTTCGTCTTGGAACTCCATTTCCAGACAAGCAGTGCAATCGCAGACGTCCCACCAGATGTATTCATCATTCTGTGGCGGTATCAAGACCTCTCCCCCGGGGGGTCTTGTGGCTTTATGTCGTAGCTGTATGGCTCGTACGAGGGCAACTGATTGACTTCTGGGAGATAATGAGAGACGTTAGGAGCTGCAAGAGCGGGTATGTCTTTGGGAGCCCCAGGTGGTTGGGGGTGGCTAATGTTCTGAAATGGTGCATGGCACCTTCGATCCAGGCTTGTTGCTCATCTTGGCATTTTTTTGAGGGCTATGACGGCTTGCCAAACCTCTTCCATTGTCGGGAAGTTTCTCGGGGGTACGGTCCCGTTTTCCTCGTTGTTGTCTGCCGATCTGGCCATGGGGAGTTGATGGACTACCCTGGTGGCTGTACTGGGAAGGATGTGGGACCTTGCGGCTTTGACACTGGGAGAATAGTTCCCAAGTACTCTCGATCACTCTCGGTTTGCTGGAGGGGGTGACGGGTAAGGTTTAGACATGGGAAGGCCTTTTGGATAAAAGAGGGAAAGCTCATGTAACATGCAGTTTCCGTTTTTCTTTATTTATGTATATTTTGTTGTTTTAATTTACTTAAAACAGTGTTTTCTCAGAATCCTAATTGGTTGGAAAAGATTGCTCTTCTTTTTCGCAACTATGCTAAATTCTGGGTCAATGGAGACCATCTGTGCGGCTATAAGCCCCTCGTTTTGCACCTGTATTTCGACATCCCGGGGTGGACAGCCCCGGACGAGGGTCCTATAGGGCAAGCGGTTTTCACCTGCCTAAAAGAAAAATCGAACCTAAGGACCGAGCCTGTCATGTTCGTTTTAATGCGTCGGCCATGTAAATAGTGAGCCGAGCCGGCACCTGAGTCAAGATCTGGTCGAGATTTCGGCATGACATGTGTTTACCTTGCTTGCGCAAGGGATCTGTGACGTTAGGCGTTGGCTAGGTCATATTGTCATGGCTGACGTATTAAAGGCTTGATGACGTGGTGTCATGTGGGCATGGATGTATATCCGGGATGGAACATCGTCTGGGTGTAGCTTCGGAAATCAAGACCAGGTCAAGATTTTAGCATGACCTTTCATCGCTTTGCTTGCGCAAGGGATCTTGAGTTCCGAGCTTCGACTCAGAAATTGGCCGGCATGGGATATTTATCCAGGCTGTATGACACGGACTGGGTAAAACCAACCGAGTCTGGACAGAGTGTGACGCAAGCGTGCATGGTTGACACTAGCTAGGATGGAATGTTTGGAATGATCCCATGCGCATCCGAAAGGCGTCAGGAAGACCAATCGGATTGCAACTGAGACCACCCCGGGTTAAGGGTTGTAGTGTACAGTGTATCCGAGGCAACAAGTGCACGTAGAGTGCAGTGAACTGAGGCAGCAGTGCGAGTAGTGTGCGGTCACTAAAATTCTTTTTCTGAGTAAAACAAAAGTTTTTGAAGAATTTAAAATGTATGTACACAAATGTATATTGATGCATTTTTTGTATTTTTTTTTTTTTGTAAAATAAAAAGTAAAGCACATGCACACACACACAAAAGTTAAAGAAAGGGGTAAAATGAAATTTTGACCCTCATCATTCTTTTAAAAATCTTTTGTTTTTGTTTAAAATTTTTTAAAACAAAATAAATTTCCCCAGCGGAGTCGCCAACTGAAATTACCCGGATCCGGCTCGCGCGCGGGCCCCGACATCTCGCGGTTGGTCGAGGAGGTGTCTCGCTGCGTTTTGTTAGTAGAGTCGCCAAGCCATTTTGATTTAGCCCAAAACATTGAGAAAAGGCATCAGTTTAAAAAAACTGTTGTTGTGTGATGAGATTTTTGAGTTCGGAGGTCAGGTTACGCCTCGGGAAGAGAATGTTAGAGCTCACCCGAGTCGCCTCGTAAAAATGAGTCTTTCGGTACCCCTTCTTACTTTAAAAGTTGTGTGTGTGTGTGTATATGCTTTTTAAAAATGCATGCTGTATCTGATGTCTATATTGTACACTACGTATTAAAATGTATTGAAATAGTTGTAAGTACCCAAATTCGGATCGTCAAAATCCGTTAAAAGTTAACTGGAATCCGTTAACTGCCCATTTCCAGGTTAAACAGAACCCGTTAAGCTCCCCGTTCTCAAGTCAACGAGACATCCCGGGACTGCCCCGTGCATCCCGACGTCAAAGCATACTCAACACACGTTATCACACGTAAGAGTAGAGCTTTCCTCGAAAAACGCACTTTTCGGGACATTCCGGGGGCATTTCAGACATTTTTCGGACAGTTATTTAAAAAATGGACAAAATCGGGAATAACGGGACAAAAACCCTAGCCTAGGTGAGTCACAGGGGCACGTGGCACGCATGCCAAAGCCCACAAATCGACATCAATCAAATTCGAGGGTGAAAAGACCAAAATACCCTTTATTTTGAATGACTGTCCGGCCGGACTGTTTTGCTTGAAAAGCCAGAATTGCCAACAAGTCCTCCAACTTTCCAAAATACCAAAGGGCCTCCTGAAATTGAAGGAAAGTCCGTCCGGCCTGTTTTGCAATTTTACCCTATAAATACAAGGGCTGTCAAAACATTTCAAAGAGGAAAAAAATATAAACACTCTTCACAAACCCCACGGTTCTAAACTGATCTCCCCCCTCCCGAGCCCCGTTTTGTCTTGATTTGCATGAAAACCCCATTTTCCGACCAAACATGAACCAAACAAACTCAAAACACCCTTTCAAACACCAAATCGTATCCCGTATACGTCAATCGAGTCAAAGAGTCAACCCCTAGCCATAGGTAAAACTCTTTCTCTCTAAAAGCTCGTCTCACCTCGATTTACACGTCAAACGACATAATCGTTTCGATCAAAGTTCTCAAAATGTAGACGTAACACCGTCCACGGGGTTCGATACGTTTTACCCCAAAATCATCTTTTCCCCCGTAAGAGAAGTAATTTTGGATTAAAACAGCGTTCCGTCCCCCTTTTTTTGCGTTTGCGTTGTTTACAGTCCGGATCGTTTGATCCGTCGATTCACATCTTTACACTCCGAACCGTTTGGTTCGTGATAGTCATTTACAAAATTCGAATCGTTTGATCCGTCGATACCGTCATTTAAATTATGTACCTTTACAACTCAGAGCCATTTGGCTCGTCGATCGCACCTTTACTGTCCGGATCGTTTGATTCCGTTGATACCATACTTTAAATACTGTTATTTACAAGTCCGAGCCGTTTGGCTTGTGATAGTATTTATTTATCAAAGTCCGAGTCGCAAAACGACTCGTCGATCGCATGTCATTTAACGCCTTTTTTCATAAAATTGGTAACAATGTAATGCCCGGTTCAAAACCGGAGTTCGTCATTCGAACTCCTTTTCAAAACGCGCAAAAGTGACGTTTGGCATCCAAACGCTCATTCTTAAATCAAAAATCGACGTTTGACATTCAAACACTCTTTTCCTCAAAATCAACGTTTGACACTCAAACTAAAGATTTAAACCCGTCCCTCACACCCTCTTCCTCAAAACCCTCAAAACCGACGTTTGTCATCCAAACACTCGCTTTTTCATAAATCAACGTTTGACATTCAAACCAAGATTAAGCTTGTCATTCAAGCCCCCTTTTTAAAAATGCAACACACACACACACACATGCACACAATTTCGATAAAGGTAGAAAGACTCGTCATACGAGGCATTTCGAGTGATCTCAACATACTCTTCCCGAAACGTAACGTGACCTCTGAACCTTACAATCTCTGGTCTAAAAGCCATTTCTAAAGTTTGTGCTCATAATACAAAACGTCACATTTTCAAAGTCATTTCTAAAGTTTGGGCTCATAAAACAAAACGTCACATTTTCAAAGCAATTTCTAAAGTCATAATACAAAACGTCACATTTTCAAAGCCATTTCTAAAGTTTGGGCTCATAATACAAAACGTCACATTTTCAAAGCCATTTCTAAAGTTTGGGCTCATAATACAAAACGTCACATTTTCAAAGTCATTCTCAACGTTTGGGCTCAAAATACAAAACCGCGTGGAGACTCCTCTCTCTCTCCAGAAGCGAGGTCCCAAGCTCGCGAAAGGACTGCTCGCCGCACTTTTTGCGCGCGATCCGGGTAATTTCAGTTGGCGACTCCGCTGGGGACAAGGATACTTTTTCAAAACTGCCGTCGTTTTCAAAAAGCATTCCGTGGGTCAAACTTTCGTTTACCCTTCCTCGTTTTTGTGTGCGTGTGTTGTTCGAAAAAAAAATCGAACGGTTTACAAAAAAATGTTGCATTTTCATCCAAAATCATAACATGTTCGTGCATTTCCGTTCATATTTGATTTTCATGCTATATTTTGAACTGCGCATAAATTCTTTAAAACACATTCTGAAAATCTCTGTTTTGCTCAGAAAAGAATTTAGTGACCGCACACTACTTGCACTGCTGCCTCGGTACACCGCACGCTACGCGCACTTGCTGCCTCGGTACACTGCACACTACGACCCGTAACCCGGGATGACCGTTCAGTTGCAGCTTGATTGGTCTGCCAGACACCTTTCGAGCGCGCACGGGGTCGTCCCAAACAGCCCATCCTAGCCCGTGTAAGCCATGCACTCTTTGTGTCACACTTTGTCCAAGACCCCGATTGGTTTTTGGCTTAGTACGTGTCATAAAGCCCAAGTGTATGTTTTTTACGCCGGTCTCCCTCACAAGTCAAACTTAAAAGTTGAGACCGAAGGTCGTTCCCGACCCGAAGTCTTAGCTTTTCAGCCTTGACTTTGACGCGGAGCCATGCCAAAAAACATACCCGAAGGTTCAATGTGACACCGTGTCACCAAACCCTCAACGTATGCACCGTGCCAGTAACAACTTGGCCAACGCCAAAAGCTAAGGCCCCTCGCGCAAGCGAGTCAGGAGAGGTCATGCCGAAATTTCGGCACGATTTCTGCCTTAACTTAAGGACGTTGACTTCGACCGTGGCCCACGTGTCACATATGTTGGAAGTTTGCGTGACCAGCTAGCCTTAAGTTCACTTTTTCCTTTGTCGGTGGAACTCGCTTGCCTTATAGGACCCTCGCTCGGGATTGTCCATCCCGAGAAAACGATTTACAGGTGAAAAACGAGGGGCTTATAAACGTAGTGACGAGATCCACTGATTCGAGCCTTAGGTTAGTTGCGAAAAAGAAGACACGATCTTTTCCAACCGATTAGGACTCTGAGAAAATGCGTTTTAAGTAAACATTAATCGGTAACTGCACATTGCACAAGCCCGAAACCCTGAGCCAAATACCCTTTCCGAAGCCTAAACCCTACCTTTCGTTCCCTGCAGTGAGCAGAAAGTGGTTCAGAATTCCGGGCCGCCGCCGCCGTAGTCACAAGCTTACGACCGCATCAAAGAGTTCTTCAGTTCCCTCAGTTCCTTCAGCCAGACTCTCCGACATGTCAAGCTCACCGAGAAATCGTGACGGGAACGGAACCCCGCCACCGGTAACAGATATGACATTGGAAGAAGCCATCCGGGCCTGTGAGGTTCACAAAAGGCAGAAAGAAGATCAGCAGAATTTCGTAGTACAGCTTCTGAATGAGCGAGGTATAGCAGCTATCCCCCAGCCAGACGGTACTTTTGTTCTGATCGAGGACGACGAGCCCTCCCGATCAACTCCTCAAACCTTCAACCAGGTTCCTCCCCCGCCAAATTACGGGATTCCTTCGAACCAAGGAAACACCCGACCAAGGCTTCATATTGCCACCTCTCAAGGCACCCCTATCATATACGGCCAAGCCAGTACTACTCCCATCACTCAGTATAACCAGCGCACCGCTGGACCATCTCAAACAGATGTCAATATCCTCCAATATCCTCCCGAGTTCAACCCGTTGCCTATACACGAACCTCAAAACACCGGGGACAAACCCCGATACAGTCCAGAAAAGGCCCCCATATATCCACATATATCAAGCCTCCCACCTCCAATTACTGCCGCTCATATGGCAGCACCCAGCACTGAGCCTCAAAGTCCACCACTGGACCCCGCCCGGCCTCGGATGGTCGAACAGATGAAAGACCCGAAAGCGCAAGATAGGCAACTCAAAGCAAGAAACACTCGGATCCACGTATCCGGAATGGTCACGCCTCTCCCTGCCAAGTTCAGAATGCCGGAAATGGACCGATTCGATGGGACCGAATGTCCACAGATGCATGTTGACACCTACGTTCTCAGCATGAGAGCAAAAGGAGCAACCCTCCAACAAATGCCCGATCATTTCCAGCATACTCTCAAAAGTTCAGCGTTACGATGGTTCCTAAGGGTCAAACCTGCAGATCGACATACCTGGGACCAGATCAGCAATATCTTCCTAGAACGGTACAGATCCAACCTGGAGTGGGAAATAAGTCGTGAGGACTTAATCACCACCGAGCATAAAGCAGATGAAAGCGTCGGAGAATTCTACAAGAGGTGGTGTTGGAAACTCTCCTAGATTATGGAGCCACACTCCAAAGACGAACAGATGCGGATCTTCAAGTCCTGCTCGAGGCCGTCCATCAGAACGCTCATCAGCCATCACTTCTTCCCAGATCTCCGAGCCATGGTCAATGCCGGCTCACAGTTCGAAAAGGATCTCAAAGAAAAATCAAGCTCAGCCGCATGCATACGCATCGCCAGCCTACATTCAATCCCGCACCGGCCCCGAAAGGGAAAGATACTTGTCAACTACATCCATCTGGGACAACAGTCGGGCAACAGAAACCCAGCCCCGCAAAGCAACAACTCCTCCACGAAGCAGCCTTCCATACACTTCGACAAGTTGGATATGCCTCTGAGTAAGATGCTAGAAGGGTTGATCAAAGAAGGCCTCCTCAAGCCTGTTGAAAACTACAAACCAAGGAATCCTGTAGTTAATGCCGACAAAAGCAAATACTGCGCCTTCCACCAGTATCATGGGCACACAACTGACAACTGCGTGGGGTTACGGTATGAGATCCAGAACCTGATAGAGGAAGGAAAATTGGAGCGTCCCCGTGGACCTAATACAGTCGGAAACCCTTTTCCGAACAACAACAGCATAAACTCCATCGAGTGGGTGCCAAAGAAGATTGCCGCAGAGCCAGTTTCTCCGCCTCTTCCGGCCAGGTCCTCATCAAACGTCCACATCAGTTACGATGTTTGTGACTGCTCCGAATGCCTTGAGTACGAGTTCCAAGACATGATCAGGGGCGATTCCCCCAGAAAGCAGAAGAAACGGTCTTCTCAGCAGAAACTGAAAGAGAGATATGAAGCTGGAGACACCAGCGTGGGTACACTCGGAGAGCCATCCGGGAAGTTCGATTACTATGTACTCTACTCCAGCCAGTCCTCCCTTCCTTCAAGCCACGCAGCTTCAGAACAGACAGGGGTGGGAAAATCGAAACATCCTGCTGACACCAAAGCTCAGGCTTCAGGACACCGGAATACCTCAAACCTTGGCAACCTTACTGCCAGTCAGAAGCCTAATCCCCCGCAGGATCAGCCAAGGTTCAATTTGCCCAACTTCAGAGCACGGGCCGACAAAGGAAAGTCAAAGTCAACTTGGCACTCGCACTCAATCAACGTGCTGACCAAGGGCGGCCACCGCCACAAGCAGCCTCGTTACAACCCCGAGGCACCACCAAAAACTTTGCCTCTCAAGAGGAAGACATGAAATGGATGGCTCGATGACTCTCCTTCTCCGGAAAGAGATCAGATCTACGATTCAAAACTGTATGGCAGCATGCTCACCTTCTGTGATAAAGACCTACCGAAAGGGGCCTCGGGGCACAATGAAGCTTTGTACATCACTATCCGGCTCAACACCGTCTCCGTCCCTGGGGTGTTGGTAGACAATGGATCAGTAGTCAACGTCCTTCCTCTCAGCATGATGCAAGCCCTATGCATCGATGAAGGCCATATGATCCCATCCGCCCGAACTATCAAGGCCTACGATAGCACGTCTCGTCCCATCTTGGGAACGGTGACTCTGGAGCTCTAGTTTGAAACCCAAATGGTGCCAGCAAAGTCCATGTGATGGACATTCTGTTCGAATTCACAGCTCTACTGGGACGCCCATGGCTACACCACATGAAGGCCATTGCCTCCACTCTCCATCAGTGTGTCAAGTTCATAAATCGACAAGGAGATCTCGAGGTCATCAGAGGGGACAGTTTCCTCATAGGGAATGAAGCTGAAATGCCAATCAAGCGTGCCCGCAGCCAGGCACCGGGCTACCTCATGCAAGCCAACCAAAGGACTATCGGGGCAAATCTCATCAGAATCCCTCAGAGTTTGGAGGTGCTAACTATGTCAACGTCCTTAAGCAGGAAGATCCCGAGGCAGTCAGGTTCATCAAGTTCAACTGCCATTTCCGAAACTTGGACGCAGACTGGAAAGAAACCCTGAGCATCGCGATGATACGGGCACACGAACCCCCTATCCCCGGTCGAAGATTTGTCAGCATCCTTCGAGCAAACTCTCTGTCCCCGCTAGGCAAAGAAATCTTCACGATAAAGGTCAACAAACACCGGCACACTCGTGATGAATGTATGGCAGTTGTCTGGGATGTCCTACACGAAGAATTGACCGCCGAGCCCCTCTTCTCAAACGAAGGGCATGATGTTTTTCTAGCAGCTCCAGCTTCACAGCAGGGTGCGAGACGTCCTTACACCTGGGTTGAGCCATCAGACAACGAATCAGGACTCTCCGGAGTCGAAGATGGGGTAGATCCACAGAAAGATCCTTGCATACATATGCTCAGTTTCGAGGACGGCACCAGTTTCGATGAGGTCACCTACGATAAGGGTTCCAATACCATGGAAATCGTCAAACTCAATGTCCAGTACAGGCAGTTATTCGGCGAGTGGAAACAACTGGTTGACACAACAAAGAACCCTTCTGACCATGTAACCGACGACGACTTCGTCAACATCATCTTTTCAAGATATTCCGATGATACCAAGGATCCAATCCTTATTATCAGATTCTGCAATGCCAAAGTTACCCTCGACGATTGCCTGATCATGGTAAATGAGGCCCTGGCCAAGCAAGCTAAAAGCTCATTATCATTTCCAGTTACCAGCCCCTGTAGCAACCGGCCCGTGCCATCAGTCAAGCTTACAGCAAAGAGCGCCGTTAAGGCCGAAGGCATCAACGAAGGAGACAGAACTCCCTACCTTGCTACAAGTCAGATCAGCCTCGGAAACGCTTCCAGCAGCCACCCTGAGAACATCTGTGAGAGTCTTCTCCGCAAGACAGATCAAGCTTCCGAAGAAAGGAATGATCACCTTAGCATCAACATGCTCAAGTTCGATCCTGCTCCCAGCCATCACGGCCACGGATTCAGGCATCCCGCCAGCAAACTGCTAGCTCTGATAGACTTAGCTCTCCAACGAGATCACGAGACCATCAACATCGCAGAATTCAATACCCCCGTGGGTTTAATAAAATAGATATGGGCAAACTTCTTGGTAACTGAGATCAAAGAAGGCCGCATGGAATGCCCAATCACGACTTCCTTCGTCAATATCATCCAAGTATTCCCGCTATTTGGAGACTTGGATGTGATTACAGTTCTAGACACCAGTCAGACTGCACGCACCTACGGAGACTGTTTAGCCCTCGCAAGGAAATCCCTCCTGGAACTAGCCGCTCAAGAGAACCGCCTCTGGGATGAGAACTAAGCTCAGAAGACTCACAGAGACCAAGCCCTTAAAGCGTCGCAAGTAGCTTCAGACAGAAAGCTAGAGGCCGCTCTAGACCAATTCGACCTCAAAGGTTTTTCTCACGGCAACTTCCAGGACTACCATCGCTTCTCATCAAATCCCCTCTGGAAAGGGAGGGTGGTCAACGGTCCTGACGACCTAGGAGATGGAATGGCACAGCACAAGGAATACCTAGCCAAACAGCATGAGGAATACAAGCGCTTATCTCCCCGAGAGAAGCAAGTCCTTTGTGAAAGCGACGACGAAGACGAGGAAACTATTCTCTTCCAAGCCCATCACGAAGTCAACAAAACTGGAATCCCAAGGGTCCTGGGAGGATGGGAGCGGATCATTTCCGCTCTCAAGTTAAAAGGCCAACTGAAAGAGGAAGGTCTATTCTAAAAGAAGAGAAAATGGAAATACATCTCCAAAGAACCACCGAGGGAGATTCCACATACTACCTCATTCGTTTACGAAACGATCAACCGGGGCAAAACCACATGGGCGTACGTCCGGAAGCCGTATACTCACCTTCCGACATACCCGCCACTCAGTTAAAGCAGAAGAGAAAGCTCTCCCCGATGGAAGTTTATCTAGACTGCCGCATACAGTTCAAGGAAGCACTGGCTATTCTCACATGGGAAGAAACGCAGGCGCTAACTCTCGACGTAGGCTCTACTGCAAGAGAGCTGATCTGGGCTAAAAGTGGAGGAAAATTAGCAAACCATGACTATCGCCTAACCCAACTCCAGAATGCCATGAGCATGCTCAGCAAGAAGGAAAGAAGTGCGGTATACCGTGAAGAGATCAAAGAGACCGTTCGCTTGAACCAAGAACTCTCTAACCTCCCCCGGAGGGTCAGTAACGCACAGTCCAGTCCTGGCAACCACTGCTGCGCACTGACGTTCGAACAATTGCGACAAACCATAGACTCCCTCCCCGCAGAGGCACCTAAACCGGTATCCTGGGATAGAATCTGAAAAGCTGCCGAAGCCCCCGGGAAGACATCCACAGTCAACGAATTGAGAGAGGACATATGGCCCTATGCTTCGAGAAATCCTCCTCTGACTATGGCTCAGCTCAGAGCGACCTGTTCAGAAGGGACCAAGCCTGATGTCAGCGTTCTGACCCGATCGGGTCAAATCCATGTATTACCACCCAAGGCCACCAAAAAGCCAACAGAGCCAGAGCCGCAACCCGGTCTGCCCGAAGAAACAAGTTCCGCGAAGGAGGACCCGATCCTCACTCAGCTCAAGCAGACCCAGGCGAACATTTCCCTGTGGTCCCTGCTCACATCTTCATACCCTCACAAGCTCAAGCTAGAGGAAAGTTTGGCCCATACCATGGTCCCCGTGGACGCAACGCCAGAAGAAGTAATTCAGATGATCGGCAACATCCACTATGGAAACATCATCACCTTCACAGACTTGGACCTGCCAAAATTTGGGGCTGATCACAATGAGCCGCTCTACATCCCAGTTCAGCTGAACGAGCGTCGCCTTCCCCGTGTACTGGAAGACGGAAGTTCCGAAATGAATGTCTTACCTGCCAAGATGATGGACCTACATGACATCAAACCCACATATTTGAAGCCTTCAGTCCACACTGTCAAGGCCTATGATTCTACTTCCCGCACAGTTCTTGGGGTTGCTACTCTAAACATCTGGTTCGGCAAGCGGATGATCCCCAACGAATTCCAAGTGTTGGACATTCCTATCACTTTCACAGCCATCCTGGGACGACCCTGACTGCATCAAATGAATGGTGTGGCATCCACCCTTCACCAATATTTCTAGTTCATACAATGCAACGAGCTAACAACAGTCTATGGTGACAGCGTCACCACCGAGGTGACCAGCACCAACGGCATTCCAGTGTTAGAGATTGAACATAATGAAGATATGGCATTAACCGGATTCACCTTGGAGACCTCCAAGATCCAAATATGCAGCGTGGACCTACCACTATTCTGGGACAAAATACCTCCCGCCATGAAGATGATGAAACTCATGAACTTCATCCCAAGACTGGGGCTCGGTAAAAGGTTACAAGGCCAACACCAAGTCATCGAAGTCAAGGACCACACTACAGTCCAGGGGATCGGTTATGTGCCAACACCAGCTGATATTAGGGAAAACAAAAGGCTCGCCAGCACCAAGGCAGCAGCCCGCAAAAGGGGAACCTCAAACGGCACTCCCAACCTCCGACCTTATAGTTTCGACCTCGCTCATTACTTCATTGAAGGAACCGACAGCAGACTTGGGGGAACCGACAAAGGAACCAACAGCAGAACTAGGGGAACCGACAACTGAACCGACAGCAGAACTGAGGGAACCGACAATGGAACCGACAGCAGAACTGAGGGGGACCGAAAGTGGAACTGATGAAGATGAGAAAGAAGAAGGAAAAGTCAGCACAGAGACTATGGAAAGGATGGGAAAGCTAGCATGGGACCTCAAGCGCTTCAGAGGACTCAATGCTAATCCGATAAGGGGAGTGCTCCTCGACATCACAACCCTACCTGGACCAATTGCCACCACAGTTCAGCATGAGTACACATTCAAAGGGATCCCAGACATAGAAGTACAGCTCGAGATACTCTTCATGGGAAGCAGACTGTTCGGGTCAGCCTCCGAGGCCACATTCGAGATAGTAACTCCAAAGCAGAAGGAACCAGAATTCATAGAAGATGCTCTCAGTGGACCCGCTCTACAGAGTCTTTTTGAAGAAGTCACAGAGGTGCCAAACCTGTTTGACCTAGGCTCCGAAACCAACATGATTGCCATGATCGGGATAGCAGAAGCCAAGCCTCTCGACCCTCGAACCCTCACCAAGCATCCAACAATGCCACTGAAAAACTGGGTAACTTTCACCGGACCAAGGGCAAGCCAGACAGGAATGGAAGACAAGCTGGGCCTGCACCCACATCTCCCTAAACCCAGTCTCAAACCCTCTGAGTCTGCCATTATCAAAGTCCAGTCCTTTGAGTCATCCGACGGCCTCACGCCGGAAGACTATGATAATGTAGCCAACAATGTATTCCCGTTCCTATCAAAAAAAGTTCGACCTTTTGGATTATCCCCTCATTTCCAGTTTACAACTAATAAGTTAACAAACAACTTAAAAGACGTTAATAATGTCTCACTTAATAAAGAAGCAGACACACTAAATGAACAATACATTAAAGAAGTTCTCAAGCGTGTAGTTGACCAAGAGGACAATCGGGCCCAAGCTACCGAAGAGATTATGACTAAAGTGAACCTGGGGTCAGTGCAAGAGCCTAAAGAGACACAAGTGTGTAGTTTCTTCGCCGGTGCAGAAAAAGAAGCCCTGATAAATCTACTAAAAGAATATGTTGACGTGTTCGCCTGGTCATACCAAGACATGCCAGGACTCGACCCCTCAATCATGGAGCACAGAATCCCTCTGGATCCAGAATCCAAGCCTATCAAGCAGAAATTGCGCAAGATCAAGCCAGAATGGTCCTTGCAAGTGAAAGAAGAAATTGAGAAGATGCTTCGCGTCGGCTTCTTCAGAGTAATTGAGTACCCGACCTGGCTCTCCAACATTGTGACGGTCACCAAGGCCAATGGAAAGGTCAGATGCTGTGTGGATTTCCGAGATCTCAACAAGGCCAACCCTAGTGACGATTTCCCATTACCCAACATCGACATGCTAGTCGACACCACGGCAAATTTTGAAGTAAAATCCTTCGTGGACGGATTTAATGGATACAACCAGATCAAGATGTCCGAGGAAGATCAAGACAAGACTGCTTTCACCACTCCGTGGGGGACATACTATTACACTGTCATGCCGTTTGGTTTAAAGAACGCTGGGCCTACTTATCAGCGAGCTGCAACAGCCCTCTTCCATGACATGATTCACAAAGAAATCAAAGTATATGTCGACGACATGATCATCCACTCCAGAGGACCAGACATGCAGCACATGACAGATTTGAGAAAGTTCTTCAACAGACTCAGAAAGCATTCCATGAGATTGAACCCTGTAAAGTGCACCTTCGGCATCAAGCGAGGCAAAGTACTGGGGTACATGGTTACAAAAAGAGGCATTAAAGCCGATCCCAAGAAAATCAAGGCCACATCAACATGAAGCCACCACAGACACTGACAGAAGTGAAAAGTTTCATGGGAAGACTTTAGTACATCAGCCGCTTCGTCAACCAGTTGACATCTCTCTGCGAGCCAATGTTCAAACTAATGAAGAAAAATGCTAACATCAGATTGGACTCCGAGTGCCAGACAACTTTTGAGAAAATCAAGATATACTTGGTGAATCCCCCAATCCTGTGCCCGCCTCACGAAGATAAGCCACTCCTCCTATACCTGACAGTGACAGACACGTCAATTGGGGCAATGCTGGCACAAGAACAGAAAGACTCCAGAGTTGAGCATGTAATCTACTTCGTAAGCCGAAAGCTTCAAGGAAGTGAACTCAGCTACTCAGCATTAGAGAAAAATTGTATCGCCTTGGTATGGGTAGTCGGGAAACTGAAACACTACAAGCAGTCACATTCAGTGCTCCTAGTCTCTAAGATGGACCCCGTCAGATATCTCTTCGACAAGCCATCTCTATCAATGAGACTAGCCAAGTGGTCATTCTTCCTGGCTGACTTTGACATCAAGTACATGGTCAGAAAATCAACAAAGGGCAGAGTAATGGCAGATTAGCTGGCAGACTTCCCAAGCAGTGAACTCAAGGGTCCTGATACTGTTGGTCCCAAAGGTGGCAACAAGGGTGAAAAACAGCTAGAGGGGGGGGGGGTGAATAGCTGTTACAAATTTTTTCGCCCTCTTTTAAAACTAAACCTCTAATCTTACAAAACCTCTTACAGTGTGTTAGAAACTGCAAGTAGAGTTGTAAAATGCACAGCGAAATATTTGAGTTACAAAGCGGTTTTTGATAGGCGGTTTTGCAAAGTGGTTTTGGTGCAGTTTTCTGAGCAGTTATAAAACTGAAAGTGAGGTTTGACAATGTTAACTCCAAACACAATTTCACAATAATGGATAACTACAATTAAGATCAAACAGAGAAAAGATAGATAATTAACAAGCACAAGAAAATAAATGCAGAAAGTAAGAACACGATATTTGGAGTGGTTCAATCGATAAACGATCTATGTCCACTATCAAGATTGTTAGTCTTGGATTTCTAAGAGAGATTTTATATTGAGTATATGAGAGATTACAAAGTACAATGAGTAATACTCAGATCTAAAATCTTTTCTATGAAGAACAAATCCTAGACTTTAACCAGTGTATCTCAAATGATTAATCTATGTGATTAAACAAATGAGGTGAGTGTGTGAATGCAAGATCAAGGCTCTTTGAATCTAAGATATGGAGAGCACAATGATTCTTGATGGTGTTAAGGCTTGATTTCTGGGCTGGGATATTTTTCTTGAAGTAGAAGATGAAGATTCAAAGGACTAAGAATTTCTGGGCAGAGCTTCAGCTTCTATGAACACAACACTTTCAATTTTCACAAGCAATCTTCAAATGGTGAAGATTAGGGGTATTTATACCCAAGCACCAAGGAACTAGCCGTTGGACACAACTGTATCAAGTACTGTACTGGTGCTTTCCCATTGGTCCACAATATCCACTTTTGTCCTTTGGTACAGCAGCTGCAGATAAAGCTGATCAGGCTTCAGCTGCAAGTAAGGTGGTTAGGACACCTATCACCTTTTCAAGATCCTTGCAGATCTTCTCTGACATTGAATCACGGGACAAGATTTGGTAGTTGACTTTTGATATAGCTGACGTGGATTCCAACGGTCAAATGTGGTTCACTTCAAGTCTTCAATCATTGGATGCGGTCTGGTATAGAAGCGGTTGAGCAAGTGCGGTTGTACCAGGTGAGGTTGCATAGTGCGGTTGAAATATTGGAACTACACAGGTGCGGTTCACACATGCGGTTGCACTGCAGTTGTTCAAAGGAGTAGTTTCAACAAAGGAATTCCACAAGGCAGTTCAGCACGAGCGGTTGCTTGAGTGCGGTTTGAAACTTTTGAACTGCAATCCTCAAATCCAATGAGTCTTGTGCCAGTCTTCAAGCCTAATTTTAACCTATTCTATAAAATGGACTTAGCTAAAAAAATTAAAGTCTAAGCTTCATTACATATGGTCCTAAAGTCCTTAAAATAGACAGAAGGTTATGGTATCATTCAAATCTAATCTAAAATAGGAGGGTTAAAATATGCATACCCAACAGATCCACAGTTTTCGAATGACGGGATTTTCTCACACAACAGAGCAAACCGCTGGCAACTCTTCTTCGATGGGGCAGCCAACAAGAAGGGAAATGGTATCGGAATGCTCCTGGTCGATCCTGAAGATGAGCACACTCCCATAGACATCAAACTAAATTTTGAAGCAACCAACAATGCAGCAGAGTATGAAGCTAGCGCAGACGGCCTAGAAGCCGCTCTCGAACGCAACATTTCAGAATTGGAAGTATACGGAGACTCAGCATTGATCATCAATCAAGTATCCAACAAATGGAAGACAATAGATTCTGGCCTCCAGAACTGTTAGGTCCCAAATGGTAGAAATCAGGCTAGAGGGGGGGGGGTGAATAGCCTGTTTAAACTTTTAGCTTAAAAACTCTTATTCTTTGTAAAAGGTTGTAGATAACATTCTTACTAACCGCTAGATTGATTTTGCACAGCGGAGAATACGGTTAGGCTAGGTTTACAACCGGTTAGGTAGAGTTTTCAAAGCCAGTATGTTAAAAACCTCATGCAAACAAAAACAAATTATATTTCCAAATAAGACAAACAAGTTAAGCAGTAAATTGAGCCAATAGGTTGTGACCAGTTGAGAGAATGTCAACCAGTTACAACTACACAAAATAAACAATCACACAGAAGAATGACACGTTGTTTGAAGAGGTTCACAGTGTTAAATAACTGCTACGTCTTCTACCAAGTTTGGTCAGAACTTGGATTTGTGAAAGTGCACTACTATATTAATGGTTCCTACCTATTACAAGTTGCAAGCCAATGATTGAAGGCTGCCAAACTAAAGGTGACCACTAACGGATCGTGCTACAATAAAGACCTGGTGTTTTCTAGAGATGTGCTCACAAGTTGAGCTGATTTCTCTAGGGTGTTGTGTGTGAATCAATCAATGTGTTCCAAAGGTAGTCTAATGAAGGAACACTACAACATTGATTGAGGTGCACAGTGTATAAGTCCTAACAGAGATGTCTAGTGAATAAGGGGACTTGAATTGAATGCCTTGAACTATGGAGTTTGCAGGTAGGTAATTCAAAGCAACTCACTCTCAAGAATCATAAATGCACCCACCTTCTTCAATGCTCCAGGGAAGCTATTTATAGTGAACTTTGAAAAGGAGCCATTGTCTTTGAAGAGGTTGCAATGATGACTTGATCAGGCATGCCTTTGAATGAAGGATCTTTGCATTAAATGCCTGAGATAGGAGAGAGAAGATTTTCCTTGGGTGGTTGGAAGGATGTGAGTACTGGTCATTTTGACAATCTAATTTGAGCTTCTGACAGCCGTAGGAATGTCACTTCAGCGTCTATTCAGCAAGCTTGCTTTACCAACTTTAGCTAAAGGGATTGCTGGGTAGTTGGGAGCAATAAATGCTTCGGTTAGGATAGGCTGAGGGAAGCTTGCTGAGAAAGCCTTAACCGGCAAGAGATAAGATATAACATGTGAAGGTTACATCAGCTAGGTAGGATAACCGATTAGGTTGGCACACCGGTTGAGAACAATCGGTTAGGTAGCCAAACCGAGTCACTCACAAAAATCAAAGGGGGCAAATCTTCACATCTTCAAATCTTCAAGGTCTTGAGAAAATTACATGATTCAAAAACACTGGCACTAGCATTAAGGGATCCTATCATACATAGAAAAATTCTATTTGGTCTAATTAAAATTAGGGGTCCTCAATAATGCTTGTAGTGATTGGGTTTAAGCAATTCTAAACCTAAGCATATATTTGACTAACAATCTCCTCCTAATTGCTTAAGTCCAATCACCCTAAGTAAGCATCATCTTGACTTAGTAAAAGAATGACTTAAATTTTATCTTTTAGATATGTCATTCCCTAAGTCAAGTAACATCGAAGATGTAACCTAAGAAAGCTTACAGGTAAATTGAAAGCTTAAAATTAAGACAAACTAAAGTAAAATGATTTTGAATGAGTAAACCTGCAAAATGAAACAGTTAGAACAGTTTGAACATTCAAAAACAATTAAAAAGGAAATAAGGAAAGACAAGTCATTCAAAACAACAAAGTTTGAGGTCAAGGAAATCTCATTAATTAAAGCCGCAATAGGTTAGGCAAAAGATGGAAAGACAAATTCATCATCGGTTACATTCTAGGCTGGAGCAGACGGGGTCGTCGGTTGGAGGCAAATCCTTGGGAGTGCGAAGGAGGGGTAGCCGATGGAGCGGCCAGGTTGGAGTGCGAGATTTCTTGGCTGATTTCTTGGCTTCCTTTTCATCTCTCTTCCTTTTCTTTCTAGCAGACTTCTCAGCATCACGGTCCGCTAACAACTTCTTGAGCACTTCGTTTTTTGATTTAAGCTTGATCCTCTCAGTGTTGGTCTTTCTAAATAAGGAGGCTTGATCGGTTAGCTTCTGGTTCAACCTTTTAATTTCCTCGTTTGCAAGCTTCAAATCGGTTTGGGCATCCTTGGCAGTGTTCAAAAGCTCTTTGTTCAACTGAGACAAGGCACCTAGCTGAGTAGAGAGATCAGTGATCTTGGCATCCTTGTCAAAAAGATCGGCCACATAGTTAGCTAGATCCTTAGCATAACCGTGCTCCATTCTGTCTAACCTCTTTTCTCCCTCCTCCTGATTGGACTTAACCATACTCGCAACCAGGGCATCATAAAGTTCACAAAGATCACGAACAACAACTGGTCGGTTTAGTTCTTCTTCAGGAACTGGTTGTGGAGCATCAGGTGAAGGATTGGCATTGGCAGCAGCATCACTATCAGAAGAGGAGTCAACGGTAGAGGAACTGATCGATATACAAGAAGGACCGGTTGGATGAGCTGCAACTGTCAAGGCAAGAACCGGTTGAGGAATGAACACTCGGATTGCAAGGGATGGGTTTGGTGGAGAATGGTGAACGGTCGGAGGCTTCTCGGTTAGGTGAGCGGTAAGAGGAATAGAGCGACCGGTAAGGGATGGAGTTGGAGAACCGGTAGAGGCATCGATTGAAGAATCGGTTGGAGAGTTGACATGAACTGGACCGATCCTTGAGACTTGACCGGTTGGAGAAAAGGTAATCTCCTCATCAACTGATACAGAAGAGGCAACCGAAGGGCTAAACACAAGGAAGTCATTGGGGTCAGAAGAGATAAGTGAATCAGACTCAAGGCTAAGAGCAATGGCATCCTGAATGTCATGGGCTTCATCAAATGCGGAGGCAATCAGATCAGCAGCAGCAGGAGCCAATGATAAAGCATGTTGCCTTAATTGAATTAAAGGGATAACCCTTAGAGCCAGGAGAAGAAGGGAGGCTTGCCTAATGTTGCTCCATGGCCGAGGATTGCCATTTCTCAAAATAGAAAGCTGGGTCACATTTGGCATTAACCCAACTCTGAGAGTAACTTCGTAGCACCATCTCAAAATACGTAGCTCCAAAACCTGAGAAATGCGATTGTTGACCGAAAGATATCGCATGAAAATATTGGGAGAAGAAAATGTGCATTCAATCGGTCCAGAGGCAGGTTGAGCCACTCCACCTTGAATTCTTATGTGACTAAGCCTTTGAGATTTGGAAGGAGAGAATATCGGTTTCTGCTTGGTAGGGAAATTGGTGACCAACTGCTGATCGGTTTTGGAGGGCTTGACCGGTTGACCTTTGGGTGGAGGAAACCGTTTGCGAAGTTTAAGCACAACCGGTTTTTGGGCTTTGGAACTGGTTTCCCCAGGGCCAACCGTTTTGGAGAGATAGAAGGGAATACCAACATCTTTTTCCTTCAATTTCTTGAGCTCTTGGGAAAAAGGAGGAGGATCAGAAACAATCTTGTACTCAGCACGGCTAGATATCTTCTCATGAACACCAAAGAGGGGAATGCCATGAGAGGTGCGAGGAATGGAAGACTTTGAAGTGTAATAGTTCAAGGAAGAAAATATATCTTTCTGATAGAGGCAAGGATCAGCATAGACTGGTGGAACAGCTGGATCTAGAATATTAAATTCATCATCATCATCAGAAATATCCTCCACTTCAAAGAAATCAGATTCGTCATCAGGAGTAGAAGTAGTGGGAGGCACAGACTGAATCTCCTCCTCAACCCTTGGAGGACTAGACAGCATGGATTGGATTTCTCTCACTTGGCTATCAAGAATAGAGGCTTGAAGAGCCTGAGCCGTGGCAAGAGCATCGGCTCGGTCTTGTAGTCACTTTTCCTCCACATCAAATAGGCTAGAAGCAACAGCTTGCTGCAAAAGAACATCATCGGCATCAATCGGTTGAGAAGCTTTAACCGGTTCAGTAGATACAACGGTTGGAGGGATTGAGATCGGTTGAGACATCATCGGTTGAGTAGAGGCCGGTTGGTCAGATGTGCCTCCTCCCAATGGGGTAACCGGTGATGTATCGGTAATGCCTCTTCCTAGACTTCTAACCGTTGCCATCGGTTGAGGAGTGGTAAATGCATGATCAGTACTCTCCATTCGGTCAGGCCTATCATCTCCATCAGAACTGGAGTCAGAACTTGAACCAGACTCAGCAATCTCCTCAGATTTTTCTTTTTCTTCCTCATCATCTTCAAACATGGCATCAATCTCAGCATCGGTAACCGTAGGCCATTTGGTGGAGTTGGACTGAACTGCAGAGAAGAAATTGGCTAAGGAGATATTTCCAGCCGCCTTAAGTTCATTGTCCATATCCAATAAATTATCTAGCAAATCCATCACATTCCTGATAAGCTGATTCTTTCTTGGGCCAAGGCAAACCGGTTCAGAGTCAAAGTTTGGGAGAGAGTCAAACTCCATCTCATATCTCCCAGACTGATAGTAGTCAGTCTCAATCAACGTATCTTCAGCTCCATAGAGAATGGCAAAATCTGCCCATACAGCTTGGACCATCATGTCCTGTCTCATTCTGTCTTGAGCTAAGAAAACAGCATTCCATTTGAGGGGAAGCTGATCGAAGAACTTGTTGTATTGTTTGATAAGACTGCGCCTAGAAGCGGAAAGATCAACGTCTCTCAGACGGCAAGGTCTACTGAAGTATACACCTTTCTCAACATGTCGGTTTCCAAAATCAATATAATCTTGAACATTGCCAACTGGGATGGAAGATTTGTTGATTTCATGGAATTGGAGCAGCTTCCGAATAAATGGTAGCAAATGATCAATTGGATAAACCCAACTAGGAGAGGGAGCAGACTGAGGATTAAAAGCCCAAGGATTGTTGTGGAAGATGTGAAGGTAGGATTCCTGATCGGTTGGCACCTTCGGTAAGAGGGATTAGAGGCGTGACCGGTGTTGGGTATGTCATCGGTCAGATTTCTTGTTTCCTTCACCGGTCACAAATGGGTCGGTTCCACGAACGGTAGCCCATGCTGATTCCATATCTTTCGAGGTGACGGAAGAAGAACCGGTTGAGGGAAGAGTAGGAAAAGCTTCGGCAATGGAAGTTGGGGAGAAATCAACGAAAAAACCACCAACAGTTGAAGTAATATGGGATACAACACCGGGCTTAGGATTATCATCTACAACACCATTGTTGAAGAACTCATTGACAAGCTCATACATAATATCATCATTCCCTTCTGGCATCAAGAACACAACCTTGAGGCCGTTGCAGTTAACATGGCCTGGAGGATCTTTCCTTCTTCAGATTCGAAGAAGCTTGGAAGAATGTAACCTCCGAAGATGTCTTTCTTGGTTGGTTTGGGAGCCATCTGTCAAAAGAGTTTAAGAATCAAAAACATTCAAAGTTAGAACATATTTCAAAAGAAAAATAGATGTGAGTTTAGATTTTGAAAAGTGTTCTTATTCTTCAAGATCAATGAGTTTGGTTTTTAGAAAGGCCTTTACCGTAAAGGATTAAGGTTTGAAGAACGGTGGAAGAATGAAGAATTGATTGCTTGAAATCTTGATGCTTTTGCAGAGAGAAAACGAGATTCGTAAAGTTTGAAATGGGAACTTGATTTTCCTTATATAGTAAAGGGAGAAGATGGAGGGGTTTTGAAATTTAAAAAACGTTTCAACTGCATGGCACAGATATTTAAAAAGATATTGAACACGATTTTAAATATGAGGGATTAAAACTAGGTACGTGTGTGCAGAAGTTAAACCATAATGCAAATAACCTTTTGATAAATTGGAATGATACAGAAGTTACCTTTTTGGTCACAAAATTTTAAATTTGACCAACCATCAAGTACAAAAGGACGGTAGTAGGAGGGAATAGGGAACATCAATAATGGATTTGTCAGGATAGGGTGAGGCAGTAGACGGCTGAAAAGATTGATGTGACTGATCGGCTAGGGACGCGCCGATTAGAAACGAATTGTGAATAGTAATTCGGTCGCAATTCGTCGGCAAGGTAATGATCAATCGGTTGAGCTGACGTCACCACTTAAAGCTTGACTGATCAGAGAGATGATCGGTTAGACAATGAAAAGTTGGTTGGTTAGGAGAGAGGGCTTTTGCATTGGTTAATGACCATCGGTTAGGGATACTTTTAATCGGTTAGGAGATGTCGGATTAGGATATCTTGCATACCGGTTAAGAGAGTAGGACAAGAGCACCGGTTAGCAGGAGTAATTGAGGCAACACCAAGATCGGTTTGAGAGCTTTCACAAACAACAAAGTTAGCACAATAAATTAACGAATATCAATCATGCCTAGTTCTCCTCTAAGGAATTCAAATCTTTTAATGTCCAATGGTTTTGTCAAAATATCAGCTAGTTGATAATCAGTATGGACTTTTAAAAGAACAATGTTACCCTTTTCAACGTGATCCTTGAGGAAGTGATATTTAATGTCTATGTGCTTGGTCTTTGAATGCATCACAGGATTGTTGGAGACTGATATGGCTGAGGTATTATCACAATAGATAGGACATACTTCTTGAGGGATTTCATAGTCCACTAGTTGCCGTTCTTGACCATAGAATTTGTGAATAGCAACTCCCAGCGGCTATGTACTCAGCTTCAGTTGTTGAAGTGGAAATTGATGTCTGTTTCTTGCACGACCAGGAAACCAATCGGTTACCTAGAAATTGACAAGTTCCACTAGTACTTTTCCTGGTGACCCTACAAGCTGCAAAATCAGCATCTGAATAGCCAATTAGTGTAAATGAAGAATCTTTTGGATACCACAAACCTAAGTTAGTAGTTCCCACAAGATATCTAATGATTCTTTTGACAGCTTGTAAGTGAGATTCTCTTGGGTCAGCTTGAAATCTAGCACATACACATACGGCAAACATGATATCTGGCCTACTAGCGGTTAAGTAAAGTAGAGAGCCTATCATACCTCGGTAGAGTGTCATGTCTACTTTCTTACCGGATTTGTCTTTGTCAAAGTGTACGTTTGTGGCCATTGGAGTGCTTTGAGGATGAGCGGAATCAAGTCCAAACTTCTTGATTAGATCTTTGGTATATTTGGCTTGATTGATGAAAATACCTTCTTGGGTTTGCTTGACTTGAAGTCCAAGGAAAAAGGTTAGCTCACCCATCATGCTCATCTCAAATTTGCTCTGCATAAGTTTCTCAAATCTCTTGCATAATTTTTCGTTAGTAGATCCAAAAATAATGTCATCAACATATATTTGAACTAACAATGAATGACCATTATGCTTTGCAATAAGTAAAGTGGTGTCTATTTTACCTCGTTCAAACTTCTCACTAAGTAGGAATTTGGAGAGAGTTTCATACCATGCTCGCGGTGCTTGCTTGAGGCCATACAAAGCTTTATTCAATTTGTAGACATGATTAGGCTTCTTGGAATCTTCAAATCCTGGTGGTTGATCAACATATACAAGCTCTTGAAGTTCACCATTGAGAAAGACACTTTTCACGTCCATTTGATATAGCTTAAATTCTTTGTAGGCTGCATAGGCAAGGAATAACCTAATGGCTTCTAATCTAGCTACGGGAGCAAAAGTCTCATCATAGTCTATTCCTTCCTCCTGTCTATATCCTTTTGCCACTAATCTGGCTTTATTCCTTACAATTTTTCCAGACTCATCCAATTTATTCCTATATACCCATTTTGTTCCAATCACTGTTTGATCACTAGGTCTAGTCACTAATTCCCATACTTTGCATCTATCAAACTGGTTAAGCTCTTCTTGCATAGCTTCTACCCAGCTGGGGTCATCAAGTGCTTCTTCAGTCTTCTTTGGTTCTATGTTGGAGACCATAGCAGAGGAAAATAATCCATGTTGTTCTTCTAAGTTTCTTAACTGGCCTCTTGTCATTCTAGGTCCAAAGACATCACCGATAACATTTTCTAAAGGATGATTCCTAACTAATCTCACTTCCCTAGGTAGATCTTGCCTGACCGATTCTTGTCTCAAGGTTTCTATTGGAGGAGTGGAATCGGTTAAGGGAGAAGAGACCGGTTGAGGTGATCGGTTAGGTGAGGGTGAAGCAGACTGATGAT
This sequence comes from Adenophora triphylla var. japonica, assembly GCA_022495995.1. Lineage (NCBI taxonomy): Eukaryota > Viridiplantae > Streptophyta > Magnoliopsida > Asterales > Campanulaceae > Adenophora > Adenophora triphylla. The sequence goes on from JAFEMH010005504.1 coordinate 157,637, forward strand.
GGTGATCGGTAAGTGGTGATGGAAATGGTAAGTTATTGGGTGAAATCGATTCAGCTCCTGGTGGTGAATTTGGAATGGTAATATTAGGACTAGCTGGAAGAGGATCGGTTAGCTGGGTTTGAACATTGGAATGCCTAACCGATTGAGGAAAGAATGAGTCATCAACTAAGTCTCTACAGGTTACACCACTAGAGGCTGAAGGTTGAGCTGGAGATTGATTTGCGTTGTTGCTGGTGGTTTGATTAGAGTTTGATTACCTCGTTTCACCCGTCTCAAAAACACTGTAACTATCAAGCACTATTTGGAGCCTTATCAGACTCTAGCATATCAAATTCATCAAAAGTAATATGAACAGATTCAACAATTTTCAACAACCGTTTATTAAACACTCTAAATGCCTTACTGTGCTTGGCGTATCCCACAAAAATGCCTTCATCAGCTTTTTCATCAAATTTACCTCGGCGCTCTTTACAGTTGTAAAGTACATAGCATCCGCAATCGAAGATCTTGAAGAAACTAATATTGGGGATTCTGCCACGCCACAGCTCATAAGGTGTTTTGTTGTGAAACTTGTTGACCAAAGATCTATTCTGGGTGAAGCATGCTGTATGTATAGCTTCAGCCCAAAAATACTTGGGAAGCCTAGCTTCGGATATCATTGTTTTTCCAGCTTCGATCAAAGTCCTGTTCTTTCTCTCAACTACACCATTTTGTTGCGGTGTACCAAAGAATGAGAAGTTGTGGTCTATTCCGTGATCATCACGATCGAGCAATTCCAAGATTTTTGAACTCCGTTCCATTATCTGATCTCATACTGATAATATCACATTCCTTTTGGGTTTGAAGTAGACGGAAAATTCTGGTAGCAACTTCATATGTATCATCTTTTGAAGCAAACATCTCTACCCAGGTATATCTTGAAAAGTCGTCTACAACAACTAAGGTATATCTGCTACCCCTCAAACTGGCAGTTGTTGTGGGGCCAAACAGATCCATATGTAGCAGCTGGAGGCACCTAGAAGTGGACATGCAGGGCTTGCTGTGGAAAGATTCTTTATGTTGTTTTCCTAATTGGCAGGCTCTGCATTTCCTTCCATGATCAATGAGCACTGAGGTAAGCCGGCGACTACATTTTTATTAGCCAGCTTGGATAGATATTTGAAGTTCAGGTGACTGAGTCTCTTGTGCCATAACCAGGAGTTCTCACTGATGTTCTTAGCTACAAAAGAAACATTAGTAACATTCGAAACATTGTTTAGGTCTATAGCATATACGTTACCTTTTCTATATCCAAAGAGAAGTGTTTCACACTCCGTAGCAATGTCTTTCACATAGCAAGTTGGAAGAATTGAAAATACAATGCATACCTTTATCACAAAATTGTGAAATAGAGAGAAGGTTGTGTTTTAGACCATCCACCAAAGATACCTTCCCGTACAACAACCGTACCTCTTTTGATGGATCCACGACCAGATAATTTTACTCCTTTGCGTTGTCACCAAAGACAACCGGAGGACCGAGATGCTTCTTCCGCATCGGTTAGGAGATCGCGCATGACCGGTCATATGCCTAGAGCATCCACCGTCCATAATCCAAACATCCTTACCGGCATCGGTTGAGGCCATTAAGCATTCCTCGAAATAAAACAAAGAAGCTTACGGTCCCCCTTATTCTTTTGGGTCCAAAGAGTTAGTTCCTCTTTGGCAGCCATACCTGGCCACCACCTGAGCTTTTAGACTCAGTGGATCCAGATAGGTGCTTCAAGAGGCATTCATAAGCCTTGTGACCAATAAAACCACAATTTACACATTTGTTAGAAGATGGTTGAGGGGGCTTAGATGATTGGATGTTCAATATAGCCTTTGCTTCAGAAGAGTTCACTGATTGAGCATAAACAGATCCTTTGGGGACGAAGGTAATGGATTTAACTTTGTTGACCGGTTGCATTGGTTTGGAAGGTCTTTTACCGGTTGGGAAGTCCTCACCGGTTGGTTGGTTGATCGGTGACAGGTTGTCCGACGGTTGGTCCTCTTACCGGTGATGGCTTCCTTACCGGTTGAGGTTTCCTTACCTGCAACCCGGTTAGCAATTTTAATTCCACCTTTGCTTACCATCACCGAGTGGAACATATTGTCCTAGCTCAGGATCAGCTACCTCGGTCCATTGGGATTTGTTTTTGCCCAAATAAGCCTTCATCTGTTCCCTTCCCTTGGGATAGGTGTGAGGAACAACTTTGAAAGGTTTAGTTAACTCTCTCTTAATCAATTTGGATTGAGCATCACAAATTTACCCATCAAGTTCTCAGAGACAGACTTGGTAACCGGTTTGTCATTGCAGTCTTTTTCCTTACTGCTGGAGGTAAAACTTATTCCAGTTGTAACATCTCGGTTAGGAGATATCTGATCTTGTATGATAGTCTCCATAGCAGCTCGGGATTTTGTGAATGTGTCAATGGTTTTAGAAAGAGAGTTATTTCTTGACACAAGATCAGCAATTTGACAAACAGAAATGTTTAGTCTCTCAGTGAGTTCTTGATTATCTTTCTTCAACTGAACAGACTCTAGCTTGCTTTCTTTCAAAACTTTTATTTCATCTTTCAAAGAGTCATTTTCAGTAGATATCATTTTGAAATTATCAGCCATAATTTTGTGAGCTTCATTTAATTTTTCAAAATCGGAGAAGAGCTCATTCATCACCTCTGCCATTTCAGACTTTGACATATTGGGCATAGGGTCAACAGTAGGCTGAGGAGAAGAGGATGATGGTTTAAAATTAGGATCAAAATTTGGTAGTGATGATATCGGTTCAGGGTTAGGTTCGGTTAGAGGCTTTAAGTGAATCGGTCGGTTCTCAAGCATCGGTTGATAAGAGGCGATCGGTAAGGCTTGAGCTTGATAGGTCGGTTGAATTGGTTGCATCAGCGGTCTGAGAGTGGGCATGGTTTTAGACTGACCATAAAGGGATCCACCTATGTTTTGAATTTTGAAATTATATGGATTACCTGCATCTACCTTGGGAATAGGAATGGGTTCATCAAAGTATGTCAAGGGAGATCTCATAGGTGGAGTCTGGTCAACATAGGATGATTGTTCATTG
>JAFEMH010005505.1:0-35000 GCA_022495995.1 Adenophora triphylla var. japonica
TTTTGCTTTAATGAATATTCCCTCGGAACGACAAGTTCCTTATGTGGCTTATAAATTGAGGGGTGGTGCATCTGTAGGTGTTAGTGCCCTAGGCCTATAGAGATAGACCTTTATGTAATGTCATTGTTCATTTATATATGAGATTGCTTCTTTGATTATTATATGTGTTTGCATGTTTAGTTATAATAATCGTGTCCTAAAGAAGTACTTATGAAGCACTAGTATGAGAGTCTAATGTGGATAATCATATGATGATTATATGCATGGAAGATGCACATTAGATTCATGGGTACTTGTTAGAGAACAAGGTCTTGGACTTGACCCATTATGAGATTTATGTCATGGTCATATGTCATAATTAAATCTCATATAGTCATATCATTGATATCCTTTGACACGAGATTATCATCGTCTTCCGCTCGATGAATATCATGTTTGATATAGTTTAACGTTGTCTTTAACCGGATGACAATAAGGGCTATCATTGGCATGGTATGATTCTTGTTGGGAAGAATGATAAGTCAAGATGGAAATTGTCCTCGTAAGAGAGATGTTTGCTAGGCCACTCGTAAGTAAGATTGATGTAGTGCATGGCCATGCCCGAATGAATTAATGTGATTAATATCATTCGATTAATCAATTTACTTGATAACGAGAAAGCATTGAACAATATGAGTTGGCGTGGACCATGACTCATGTTCAATATAACATCGTGTGACAATGGGATTGTGATATGTTCTATGTAGGAAAATCGAACTTGATATTATACTATTTGGGTAGGCATGATGGCTTGCTAGAGTCCGCTCATGTCTTATGAGGATCGATGTGATCGGACTCATTGCCAACATAGTATGGTCCTATGGGGTCACACGCATCGAACGAATTGTCAAAAATGAAGAATATGGAGTTTTGTTCTCGGGGACTGACTTCGTCCCAGGCAGGCCAACTATTCCCCTTATGAAGGGGACGCCGGGTCGAAGTGCCACGAGGGTGCCGGGGACGACTCGTCCCACAGGGACGACTAAGCCAAGTCCCTCTTGCGGGGACGCCGGGATCCTGCGCGACGGAATTTGACTTAAAACTAGGGTTTTCGCGAGGGAAAAGTTTTATAACGTATAAATACTTACCCTGGTTGCCCTAGCCGTCATTAGAACGTTTTGGCTTGAGAGAAACACTTAGAGTGGGAGATTTCAATTGAGAATTGAGAATCAAACACCACGAAATCCATTGTTCTTCATTGATTGAAAGGTGTTTCAATCAATTGGATCTAACAATCCTCTAGAAGAGTTCTAGGGTTCGTTCCGCGCGTGGATAAACATAGAGGATCTTCGTTCATCAAGATCTTTGGTTCGTGATTCCCGTTCGTTCATCAAGGATTAACAAGATCATTCAATACGGAGTTGGGTCAAGTTTATCAAAGGCAAAAGCATTCAAGGTTGGTAATTCTATTTCATCTCTCTTAATTATTCATCTAGAACGGATTCTAGGGCTTGGGGTTTTCGAGTTATTGCTTATTCCGCTGCGCATGGACCCTCGAAACCCTACGGTGGTATCGAGCCGTTCATGATGCTTAGTTAGATAATCATGATAATTATGTAATATGATTATATGAATTTTCATGATGTGCATGATCTAGAATATGAAATTGTATGAGTTTTACTTGAGAAGTAATAGTATATATAGATATACCATGATTATGAAATTGTAATATATATGATTAATATGATTAATCTAGATTATGGGATGTCAATTTCATTGATATGATTAATGTGATTAATCTAGGATATTTGTGATGTATTACTTGGTATATTGGCTGGACACCAAAACCTTCCCCACGAGCACTTCGATGGAAGTGTGGGATAATCTTGGAGCACGTGGCCGCGTACTAGTAATTCTTATCAAATGTAATATGTGTTGCATCATTCCATGTTCATAATTATGTTCATATAGTTTTCATGAATCAACCTTGGGATGTAATTGATAAGCATGAAAAATTGAACCTTCTTTGTAATTTGAGTTTGTTTTATGCCACCCATGTTTAAACACTTGTGAGTACACGGGTAGTTTTATGTGGGCTCGCCATAGCGAGGTGCATTAATTCTATCTTTGTATGATCAAGATGAGCAAATAGTGGTTGCTATATGTTTAACATGGTTGAACTTCAATTAGGCTATCAAAAACGGTTTTGGGCCTAAGGCATAAGATGAGATTGAAACATGTGACATAAGATGTCTATAATCTCATAATGATCTAAGAGTCATATATAGATATGATTGATAAATGTTATCTACCTTTTTAGTTTAATTTTGAGTGGATCGTGCCATAAGCCGACTTGAAATTAAATTAAAGTTGGAGTCTTAGCCTATTAAATTATATTATACATATTTGTATAAGAAAGGTTATATAATTTAGTGGGAGTATTTGTGAAATACGTTAATTAATCTCTTAAATGAATTGGTACTTATATGTGTTCATATCTTGTTGCATATCTTTGTAGATCAATGGGCGTAAACAATAATCCAAAACATGTCATTGCGATCGGTCCTTGAGAAGGACAAGTTAGAGGAGAATGGCAATAACTATGTGGATTGGATCCGCGGTTTGAGAATTGTTCTCGAAACAAGAAAGGAAGTTGTACATTCTCGATGGACCCGTTCCACCCGAGCCATTGCTAATGCAACTAAAGCGGAAAGGGACCAACATAAGAAGCATATGGATGATTCTATTGATGTTGGTTGCACGATGCTTGCTACCATGTGTAAGGCTCTTGAGAAGGACCTTGTACACATGGAAGCCTATGATTTGGGGAAATCATTTGAAGGAAATGTTCGATTGCGAAGCACGTACGGAAAAGGTTTGACACTATGAAGGCTCTTCATTCATGCAAGATGATTGAAGGACAACTGTCGGGCCTCATGTGTTGAAGATGAAGGAGTCACCTCGAACACCTTGAGAGGCTTGGGTATCTATCCGAGTTAGAGCGCTACGGATATGATATTGCATTCACTCCACGAGAGTTATAATCGGTTTGTTACGAATTATAACATGAATGGGATGAATAAATCTACTGTACGAATTGCATGGGATGCTAAAGAATGCGGAGAACAATATTACCAAGAAAACCAATCAAGTGTTGATGGTGAATAAAGGAAAGGGTTCAAAAACAAGGGTAAAGCAAAAGTTGCTAAACCGGAGGCAAAGGTTGCCGTTCTTTGAGAAGCCTAAACCCAAATCCCAAAGGATGCGGTGTGCTACCATTGCAAGAAGCTGGGCATTGGAGGCGTAGCTGCAAACTTTATCGGGAAAGGGCTTGAAGAAGAAGGGCAATGAGATTGCCATGACTTGAGTATCTATATGATAGATGTTTTACTTTCTACCTCTAGTTCTTGGGTATTAGATACCGGATGTGGATCTCACATTTGCCTAAATGTGCGGGGACTAAAGAATAGAAGGTTGCTCAAAGAGGGTGAAGTAGATCTACGGGTTGGAAATGGAGCAAGAGTTCTTTGCATTGGCCGTAAAGGACTTACGAAGTCACTTTACCAAGCGGATTAATTTTAGTTTTAAATAAGCATTATTATGTTCAGTTTGAGCAGAAACATTATTTCTATTTCATGTTTAGACAATGAGGGTTACAATTTTCTTATTGCGAATAAGAGATTTTCGATTTATTTGAATGACATGCTTTATTGTGTTGCTCATTCTTTTAATGGCCTTTATGTCTTGGATGTTGAGAATAATGTTGACAATGTCTATCATGTTAGTAAGAAATCCAAACCAAATAATGTGAATGACACATATAAATGGCATTGCCGTCTTGGGCACATAAACGAAACGCATCTCTAAACTCCATAAAGATGGATATTTAGACTCATGTGATTATGAATCATATGATGTTTGCGAGTCTTGTTTATTGGGCAAGATGACTAAAGCACCTTTTACTAAGAGTAGTGAAAGGGCTAGTGATTTGTTGGCTCTTGTACATGCGATGTATGTGGACCAATGAATAGCATTGCTAGGGGAGGATTTCGGTACTTCATAACGTTCAGCGATGACTTATCAAGATATGGCTACGTCTATCGATGAAGTACAAAAGTGAAGCTTTTGAGATATTTAGAATATTTCAAAGTGAAGTACAAAATCAACTTGGCAAAACTATTAAAACACTTCGATCCGATCGAGGTGGTGAATATTTGAGCCAAGAATTTGGCGATCATCGAAAAGTTGTGGAATTGTTTAGAACTTACTCCACAGAAACACCACAATGGAATGGTGTGTCAGAGAGGAGAAATCGAACTCTATTAGATATGGTTCGATCGATGATGAGTCAAGTGAACCTTCCTATTTCCTTTTGGGGACATGCCTTTGGAAACGGCCGCTTTCACACTTAACAAGGTCCCTACTAAATCGGCTCCTAAAACCCCACATGAGATGTGGTATGGAAGAAAGCCTAGCTTATCTTTCATGAAGATTTGAGATGTGAGGTTTATGTAAAGAAATTGGTTTACGAACATAAACTTGCACCTAGATCGATAAATGTATTTTTCGTCGGTTATCCCAAGGAAACGAAAGGATATCTATTTTACAACCAATCCGAGAACAAAGTGTTTGTTGCTCGAAATGGTGTCTTTCTAGAGAAAGAGTTTCTCTCTAAAGAAACTAATGGGAGTAAAATTGATCTTGAAGAAATTCAAGAACCCGAAAATGACAAGGAACCAATAGTAGAGACGGGACCAAGTTCACAGTTTGTTGTGGAACCGGTTCAAGATACAAAAGTTCTTCGCGAGATCGGATAGGATACGATCCGAACTGAAGATATGGATTTCTAATGACGGAAAGTAATGAAGTAGAAATCATTGAGAATGATGAACCTACTTCCTATCAGAGGCGATGTCCACTCTGATTCGGACAAGTGGCTAGGAGCCATGGAATCCGAAATCAAATCCATGTACGATAATCAAGTTTGGAACTTGATTGATCCACGAAGGTGTAAAAACCATAGGGTGCAAGTGGGTTTTCAAAAGAAAAGCGACATGGATGGGAAGGTACATACTTATAAGGCTAGGCTAGTTGCTAAGGGGTATAGGCGAGATTCATGGCGTTGACTATGATGAAACCTTTTCGCCCGTAGCAATGCTTAAGTCTATTAGAATCCTAATTGCCATAGCCGCATATTATGACTATGAGATATGGCAAATGGACGTCAAAACAGCGTTTCTTAACGGAAACCTACTTGAGGATGTATACATGATACGGCTGAAGGGTTTGTCGATCCAAAGGATTCTAACAAAGTGTGTAAGTTGCGAGAGATCCATTTATGGATTGAAGCAAGCTTCCGGAAGGCTGGAATCTACGTTTTGATGAATCGGTCAAAGAGTTTGGCTTCATCAAAAACGAAGATGAACCTTGTGTATACAAGAAGATAAGTGGGAGCATAGTGCTATTTACGGTGTTGTATGTCGATGACATCTTGCTCATTGGAAACAATGTTCTGCACTTGAGGCTTGTGAAGTCTGGTTAGGAAAATGTTTCTCAATGAAAGATATGGGTGAGGCGGCTTATATCCTTGGTATCCAAGATCTATAGAGATAGATCAAGAAGGATGATTGGTTTGAGTCGAGTACATATATTGACAAGGTCCTTAGAAGATTCAAGATGGAAAATTCTAAGAGAGGATACTTGCCAATGGGACATGGCATTACTCTTAGCAAGACTCATTGTCCTAAGACAAATGATGAGCGAAATAGAATGAGTGATATACCATATGCTTCGGCAATTGGGTCTATCATGTATGCCATGTTATGTACTAGACCCGATGTCTCGTATGCTCTAAGCGCAACGAGTAGATACCGATCGATCTGGTGAGAACCATTGGATAGCTGTCAAAGAATATCCTTAAGTACTTAAGAAGGACTAAGGATGTATTCTTGGTATTTGGAGGAATGGAAGATGATCTGGTTGTAAAGGGTTACACAGATGCGAAGCTTCCAGAACGACAAAGATGACTATAGATCGCGATCTGGTTTTGTGTTTATGCTAAATGGAAGTGCTGTTTGTTGGAAGAGTTCCAAGCGAGCACCTCTTGCTGATTCTACAACAGAAGCCGAGTACATAGCGGCATCGAGATGCGGCTAAGGAGGCGGTTTGGATCAAGAAGTTCGTTAGTGACTTAGAAGTCGTTCAGTATCACTAACCCGATAGAGCCTGTTACGTGACAACAACGGTGCTATTGCCCAAGCAAAAGAACCAAGGTCACATCAGCGATCCAAACACATTTTGAGACGCTTCCATCTCATTCGAGAAATCTGTGAAAGGGAGGACTGTAACGATGTGTGTTGCCTTTTTCGCGGGAAAAATTCGATTTTTGCGTTTCTTTGAAAAACCAAATAAAACCGGAAAAAACGGAGTCGCCACGCCATTTTTGTTTTAAGGGCCAAAACTTTGAAAAAAGCCCGAGATCAGAGATTTAGGTTCGGAGGTCATGTTACGCGTCGGGAAGGACGTTAGTGTGCACCCGACGCGCCTCGTAAAAACGAGTCTTCCAAGCTGAAAATCATTTGTGTGTGTGTGTGTGTGTGTGTTTTGGCCAAAATAAGTTGAAACTGGAAAAAGTAAAAATTGGGATGTCTTTTTAAGACTTTAAACTGATCCCATGATTTTTTGGAGAATTTTTGGTTTGAGATTTGGTACTCAAAAAACCTTTTGAAGTTGAGAAGTCACTTCTGCCAGAAGGAAATGGCAGCAGACACCTGATTTTGAAATGGATTCAAGGGTCCTAAAACTTCATAATCTGGATGAACTCAGAGAATGAAAGTTTCTCTAGACTCCTTGAATAAACTTTGTGTGAAAGAAATTTCCATTTTGGAGAAGATTTGAGGGGTCAAAACCTTCTGGAAACCTCAGATATGAGATCTGGATTCCCAGAAGCTGATGAACTAGCCTCTGAAAGAAAAATTGAAAAGAGGAGTTTTACTCACCCAAAAAATAAGGTAAAAATATGTCTGGAAAGCTCTGGATGTTGGCTACAAAAAGTGTTTTGTAGTCAACACCAAATTCCAAGTTCATCTGTGTCCAAAAATTAAGACCATGGACTGAGGTCTGAGAAAATTGCTACTGGACAGCAACTTCTCAAGAAAGAAAATATGATTTTAAGGGGGTTTTGCATCCATGCTTGTCCCCATTTCCCTAGGTTTTGGTTAGTGATCACTAGACATTTTAGTGGTGAATCAACTATACCAAACCATCCTTGGGTACATTAGGACTAAGCATTTCATTTTGCTTGGGGAGGGGATTTTACCCTTTGAAATCAAGATTTAGTGCTTGAAAATGGTTTTTTAGGGTTTTGAAAGTGCATTTTTGCAAGTAAGCAAGAAAAGCTTTGAAAATAATGTTGATCTTTGTAGAAGATCATCCATGGAGATGGTCTTCCATGGTGATCTTCTTAGATCTAGAGAAAGAAGATGAAAGAACTACATTTTGTAGTTTGAAGATGCATGCATGGATGAGATTTAGGGTTAGGAAGAGGAGGGTTTACCAATCTTCCTTGTGTTCTTGAGTGTTTGGCTTGAGTGTATGAGTGTTTAGGGCTTTAATATGAGAGTGAGTGGATGAGTATGAGTTGGGAAAGATTGGAAAGAAAAAGGTGACAATTCTTGAGAATTCTCACTGTTTTCTCTCTATATTTCGCCAGAACTTCGTTGCTATTTGTGTTCTTCCTCTTTATTTTTGTAGTGGAGGGCTCAATTTATAGCCCTCTGAAAATTACAAACTTGTCCGCGCGGATAGGATCGGGCGGCGTGCCTTTGTTCATTAAATGCGGCTCCGGCTTTGGACAAGAAGAATAATCTTTTTCAAAATTCAAATTGACCGGCCGGTTTTGTTTCCAGCATTGCTATATTTGGTTTTCTTCATTTGTTTTTCTTTTTTGAGATTCTTTTTTAAGGTTTAACCTTAAATAACAATGCCCATTTTACCCTCACTTTGTTAGAAATGTTAGGATAGTTAGGAATTGTTAGAAATGTTATAACTTTCGTTAATTTTCTAACGAAAATTCTAACAAGCTCAAATTGGAGTACTTACAGTAGCCCCTCGGCGACGGCGCTTTCGAAGGAAGCAGGGTCGTCGATAAAGTAAGGCTCCATATTTGGCGGGATGATCAGTGATCGGGTGGTGAACCTAGCGATAGGCTACCTACGTATCCCGAATGGGAATCAAGCCGATCGTAGTTCGGGTCTTTGACCACGGAGATGATGGCGTTTTAGGTGCCTCGAACACGATGAGCGAGTTCTACGGTCGGTTGCTTTGGAAAGAAACTTCTGTTGGGGATAAGAGATGACCATTTTTGGTCGATGGCTATCCGCTGCTGGGGATAGGAATGACCATTTTCGGTCGGCGGGTATCCGCTCTGTGGGGATAAGAGAATGACCATTTTCGGTCTCTTTGGGGATGATTGCGATTTATCGCTTTCTAGTGATAGCGTCTTAGGTGCCTCAAACCTTGAAGATGGCGTTTTAGGTGCCTCGGACCTTGGAGATGGCGTTTTAGGTGCCTCGAACCTTGGAGATGGCGTTTTAGGTGCCTCGAACCTTGAAGATGGCTTTTTAGGCGCCTCGGACCTTGATGATGATGGCTTTTTAGGCGCCTCGAACCTTGTTGATGATGGCTTCTTAGGCGCCACGGACCTTAATTTGAAATGGCCTTTCGGTGGACTTCGTCTGCTGCCGAAGGAGAGGGTGACCGTTTTGGTCGAGGGGCTGGATCTAATGATAGGCTACCTACGTATCCCTAGTGGGAATCAAGCCCTTTCGTAGTTCGAGTACTACTCGAGATTCCGTTGGCTTTTGGGATTCCGTTAACTTTGCTGGGGATTTCGTTAGCCTTTCTTTGAGGAAAATCGAGACGTATTCGTGCAGGAAATCGGTCTTACGTTTGGACTGCCGTTGGGTGATTTTGATGAAAGATACGGGATCTCGTTATCTTTCTCGGGGCACTCGGTCTTACGTTTGACTACTTAGGGAGAATGATTTTGATGAAAGATACGGGATCTCGTTATCTTTCTCGGGGCACTCGGTCTTACGTTTGTGCCGTTGGATGATTTTGATGAAAGATACGGGATCTCGTTATCTTTCTCGGGGCACTCGGTCTTACGTTTGGCTAGCAGGGATAATTTTGATGAAAGATCACGGGATCTCGTTATCTTTCTCGGGGCACTCGGTCTTACGTTTGGCTACGGGGTAATTTTGATGAAAGATACGGGATCTCGTTATCTTTCTCGGGGCACTCGGTCTTACGTTTGGCTAGGGGGTAATTTTGATGAAAGATACGGGATCTCGTTATCTTTCTCGGGGCACTCGGTCTTACGTTTGACTTCTTAGGGGTAATTTTGATGAAAGATACGGGATCTCGTTATCTTTCTCGGGGCACTCGGTCTTACGTTTTTGCGGGGTAATTTTGATGAAAGATACGGGATCTCGTTATCTTTCTCGGGGCACTCGGTCTTACGTTTGGCTTAGGGGTAATTTTGATGAAGATACGGGATCTCGTTATCTTTCTCGGGGCACTCGGTCTTACGTTTGGCTAGGGGTAATTTTGATGAAAGATACGGGATCTCGTTATCTTTCTCGGGGCACTCGGTCTTACGTTTGACTATAGGGGGGTAATTTTGATGAAAGATACGGGATCTCGTTATCTTTCTCGGGGCACTCGGTCTTACGTTTGGCAGGGGTAATTTTGATGAAAGATACGGGATCTCGTTATCTTTCTCGGGGCACTCGGTCTTACGTTTGTCAGGGGTAATTTTGATGAAAGATACGGGATCTCGTTATCTTTCTCGGGGCACTCGGTCTTACGTTTGGCTAGCTTAGGGGATAATTTTGATGAAAGATACGGGATCTCGTTATCTTTCTCGGGGCACTCGGTCTTACGTTTGCAGGGGAAATTTTGATGAAAGATACGGGATCTCGTTATCTTTCTCGGGGCACTCGGTCTTACGTTTGGCTAGGGGGTGATTTTGATGAAAGATACGGGATCTCGTTATCTTTCTCGGGGCACTTTCGGTCTTACGTTTGGCTAGCAGGGAATTTTGATGAAAGATACGGGATCTCGTTATCTTTCTCGGGGCACTCGGTCTTACGTTTGACTGCTTGGGGGTAATTTTGATGAAAGATACGGGATCTCGTTATCTTTCTCGGGGCTTTCGGTCTTACGTTTGGTGCCAAGGGGTAATTTTGATGAAAGATACGGGATCTCGTTATCTTTCTCGGGCACTCGGTCTTACGTTTGGCTTGGGGGTAATTTTGATGAAAGATACGGGATCTCGTTATCTTTCTCGGGGCACTCGGTCTTACGTTTGCATAGGGGTAATTTTGATGAAAGATACGGGATCTCGTTATCTTTCTCGGGGCACTTTCGGTCTTACGTTTGGCTAGCAGGAATGATTTTGATGAAAGATACGGGATCTCGTTATCTTTCTCGGGGCACTCGGTCTTACGTTTTGCTGCCCGGGGGTAATTTTGATGAAAGATACGGGATCTCGTTATCTTTCTCAGGGTCTTACGTTTATTTTGATGAAAGATACGGATCTCGTTATCTTTCTCGGCACTCGGTCTTACGTTTGGCTAGGGGTAATTTTGATGAAAGATACGGGATCTCGTTATCTTTCTCGCGGGCACTCGGTCTTACGTTTGGTGCCGGGGGTAATTTTGATGAAAGATACGGGATCTCGTTATCTTTCTCGGGGCACTCGGTCTTACGTTTGGCTGCTTAGGGGAAATTTTGATGAAAGATACGGGATCTCGTTATCTTTCTCGGGGCACTCGGTCTTACGTTTGGCCGGGGGTAATTTTGATGAAAGATACGGGATCTCGTTATCTTTCTCGGGGCACTCGGTCTTACGTTTTTGGGGTAATTTTGATGAAAGATACGGGATCTCGTTATCTTTCTCGGGGCACTCGGTCTTACGTTTAGGGGTAATTTTGATGAAAGATACGGGATCTCGTTATCTTTCTCGGGGCACTCGGTCTTACGTTTGGCGGGGTAATTTTGATGAAAGATACGGGATCTCGTTATCTTTCTCAGGGCACTCGGTCTTACGTTTCTATAGGGGTAATTTTGATGAAAGATACGGGATCTCGTTATCTTTCTCGGGCACTCGGTCTTACGTTTGATTTGCTTAGGGGTAATTTTGATGAAAGATACGGGATCTCGTTATCTTTCTCGGGGCACTCGGTCTTACGTTTTGCGTGATGAAAGATCTGGATCTCGTTATCTTTCTCGGGGTCTTACGATTTCTTGACAAGGGCTGACTTTGGTTAACTTTGTCAAGTTGGGGTAGATTGCGAGTCACGAAATTTTAAGGGGCAAAAGGGTCATTTTGACCCTTGCAATCTCATCCGCGCGGATAGGGATGGAAAGTCGGGGTATTAATTAGGGGCCGACGCCCTTCTTCTTCCTCGAGTCCAATTTTTGAAATTGTCGAGAAGCGAGAGAGAAAAAGCGCAAATCATTCCGCCATTTTTGGCCATTTAGGAGCTTCAAAATTCCTCCGATTTTCTTGATTTTTTTCGAGCAATGGAACACGGGAAGGCGCTTTTCAAGGCAGGACGTGGTCCCATAGCGGAGAGGCGGTGGAGCTCGTCGGATGAGGAGGCATTACAATCTTTCGCAATCGGTTGAGGAGGAGCATTACCCCGATGCTTGGCAACATTGGGCTTCGGATCCGCATCTCCGAGCGGTATACTTTGAATCCTCTTGATCCTCCTGTCAATTTCTTGCTTGAAATTTTTGGGTGATTTTTGAATTTTTTTTTTGAATATTGAATATTGATATTGATGATATACAATGTTGCAATGAATTTGTGAGTGTCCCAAAATGTGCATTTTGCTTGGGGAAAAGAATTGGCATTTTTGCCACATTTTTTTTTTTAATTCGAAAATTGCATGTGAAAATTCGAAGAATTATAATTGTTTTTTTTTTTTTTTTTTTTTTGAAATTGAATATTGCATGTTCTTGATGATGATTTTTTTTGAAATTGAATTTTGATATTGGTGAACGATGATGCAATGCATGCATTTTGTTTGGAAAGAATGGGCATTTTGCCAATATGAGATGTATGTATGTTTAGGATTTTTTTTTTGAAAAGTGGGACGGATTTTTCCTCCCGTTGCATGTAAGATGGATGATATGCATGTATGCATTTTTTTTTAAAATGGGACGGAGTTTTTACTTCCGTAGGAATGCATCCTCTTTTTTTTTTTGATGAATGCATTGGGACTTGCTGAAAATTGTTTTCTTTCATGCGAGAAAAATGGGGCTATGCTCATTGTATCTTTGTTATCTTTGTCGAATTTTTTTTTTTTTAATGTAAATGCAAATGCAATCTTTTGACATTTTCTCTCTCTTTTTTTTTTTTTTTACGGGCGGAAACCGTTTTGTGAACGAGCAGTGAACAAGATGAAGACTCGAGGATCGGTGGAGTACGTGATTGACTTGTGGGATCGGCTTCCGGATGCGGGCCGAGGAGCTTTGCCGAGTCCAGGGAGCCAGATTGTTGTCGAGACGGGGCTCACGGGAGTTTGTCGAGTGCTTGAGGGGCTGGTCAAGTTCCCTAAGAGCAAGGGCTTGATGTTTGCTCTAGCGCGGCATTGGTGGGATGCGACCCGCACATTCCACTTCTTGGGGCGAGGCGGCTGTTACGCCTTCGACTATCTTTGCGATCACGGGTTACGTCCTTCAATGGACGCGGCATTGAGTGGAGAGATGGCTACGGCGATCTTGTCTGCGAGGCTCTTCTTGGATTTTCCCTATTCCCAAGGGGATGGGGATGGAGTATGCCGTGGTCTTCGGTAAGATTGTGGAGACCATCGCGAGTTACGAGGGGGAGGATAGGTTTAGCGCCGAAGCGGTGCTAGGTCCTTCCTCTGGTTTACCTTTTCGAGCACGCTCTTTGGGCATCTTTGAGGGACGGCGATCTTTGCCTTCGAGGTCCTTGGAGGACATGGAGACGGTTGGAGATATTTCTGGGGGAGGCCGGGCAGGCGGAGTGAGGCTGTACTTCGCTCTTGATAGATACGGCGGAAGAGGCTGTGAGCTCCTATCTTGCTTCGAGTTTGCTCACGGAGGTATAAGCTCTCTTTTTGCTTTCCCTCTTTCCTTTGAGCACGCACTTTTATTTGCACTGGATTGATTGGATTTTTACCTTTCGCGGTATGGGCGTTGGAGTTTTCCACGTCACGGTGTGGAGCGGCACAGGCGTACGTCGGGCGTATCCGGCCATGCGGTCTTGGTCCAAGCATGCCGGGAGAAGATAAGCTCCGGGCGTACGACTCTCGGGTACGCGGATTGCCTTCCTTTGACGGAGGCCGAGACGGATGAGGATGATATTCTTCCCACAGGATCGCTTTGAGGTAGCGCGGTGAAGGGCGAGATACGGGACGGTGCGGCGGAGGATTTTGAGGGCTGACTTGCGATGTCTACTATGCGGGAGAGAGGGTGACGCGCCGGCATGGCGTGAACTCGCCTTTGAGGACACCGGTGGAGCCTCCCGCCGATATGATGCACCCGAGTGATCGGTCAGTGACACTGGGATGATTACGAGCGAGGCCGGCACTTCTCGGACTTCGTGGCGATCGAGCCATATGCGACGTTCGTCTTGAGGAGGCGAGGATGCCTCGGGTTTTGGAGAGGGAGGGGCTTGGGATCCGCGGTACCCTCGGACGGATTTTTCCTACATCCGGGATGGGGTCCGATTGAGGTGCGAGATCCCTCGGCCGAGCGGCTTCCACGAGCTTTCCGGCCTCGTCAGGGTATGAAGGTATGGCTTCACCTTTTCCCCTTCTTTTCTTTCTTTTGTTTCATCATCTCTAGCATCACTTCTTTTTTTTTGACGCTTTTGCTTTTGTGCGGTTTTCGGAGGTGGTCGTCGAGACAGCGACGAAGCAAGTGATCGGAGCTAAGAGGTTCATACGGAGGATGGTTGCTTGCGGGGCGCCTCGAGGCTAGGGCGAGAGACCACGGCGGCACTGTCCGACGGGAGGCTTCTCCTATTCCCTCGGAGACTTCTTAGAGACCCCTCTTTCTCCTCTCATTGATCACCGCGCGGCCTTTGCCTTCGGATCACGTCATTCTTGGGGATCCGTACGGGCGGGGACACGTGCAGCGGCATGGTGGGTCGTCTCCGTATGTTCGGGAGTCGGACGCCTTCACCTTCGGATTCGATTTCTTCGGGGATGCAGGTTTTACCCTATCGAGTGTGCCGGTTGGTCCCGGCGAGCCTCTTTACGGGAGATGAGGACGATTCGAGCCCGAGACTTTCGGGGCTCTGACGAGGCGGGCCCGAGTCGCAAGAGGGCGGGGAGACATCGGGTCAGGAGACTCCGATTGATTTTTTTATTTTTTTTTGAGATTTAGATTTGTACGATTATGCACATTTTTTTGGATGTAATAATTTAGGATTTTATTTATGTTTGTTTGTTGTTTTTTTTTGTACACTCTCTTTTTTTTTTTTGGAATGTAATAATTTAGGATTTTATTTTATGAATGCAATGCAATATGAATGCAGTGTTGCATGAGCCTTGGTTTTTTTTTTGCAAGGGTGTTGGGTATATGGGTGGTTTGGGGAGGTTTTTGCACAAGTTTCGAGCAACGGGACGGAATATTCCTCTTTTGGTGTAGCGGCTTGGGTATTGCGAGATTTTCGATGGGGAGCAAACGTATCCGCGCGGATGGGGACGGCATCGACATTGTCCTTTGATTTTGGTTTAAATGGTCTTGCTTTATTTCAAATTCAAATATCTTCTTCAACCTCCGGCCCAAACTGACCATTTTCGGGAGGAAGAGAGAAAAACCATGGAAAGCCTTAGAAAAGCTCCCTCAAAATTGTCCCAAGAGTCCCAAATGTCATTTTTCAACAAGTTCAAGGATTGGTCCGGGAAATTATGCATGAGAGAAGGTCTTTCTTTGAAGAACGGTACAAGGTACGATGCTTGTGGTCTCTCGAAAGAATTGGTTCCGGATTATGACCTCTTAAGAGCTTCTTCTTCGTTTTGGGATACTAGAAGGCATGTCTTTTGCCTTTCCTTCAACGAGATTGTTCCGATTGTGGAAGAATTTCGGGCCTTGCTTGGAGGTCGGAGGTGGAGGAGATAGCAATTCCTTTGTCAGGAGGAGCTTCTTTTGTTGACAAGTTGTGCAACCTTCTTCATCTTTCCCCGGAGGAAGCACGAGGCATGATCCGCGGTCCCGACCATTTTGATATTTCCGGTCTTCCCAGAAGATTTAGGGGCTTAGGCTTGGTGGATGACGCCTATTGGGATGCCTTTGCACTTTGCATGTTCGGCACTTTGTTCATGGTCTATTCCTTTGGGATTTGCCATCGATCTCTGCTGGATGTTGTCGTTCATTGTCGCACAGGCGAGAGATGTCGTTCCTTTGATTCTTGGGGAGACTTTTCATGCTCTCGACAGTTAGCTACCGGACGGCGGTACATGCGCAGGGGCAGCCCGTTTCTGCTTGACCACAGTGGGCGATGGAGCGTTTGGGGTTCTTCGGGAAACCTACGATATGATCGAGCCTTGGACTTTTGCCGGGGAGAGGTGTTGATGTAGACTTTGATGATCGGGGCTCGTGGGAGCGTTGGATGGCGGGTCGCCGGGCTGAAGATATCGAGATGGTTGGTGCCTCATTGGCGGGTGGAGACTCGCGAGTGCTTCGGGACGGGTCCCATGTGGTTATGCTTAGGGGCTTTCTCGGTCCAGTTTCTACATTCCGGCTCTGGTCCTTAGGCGGTTTGGCTTGGAAGCGGAGTTCCTTTGGAGGGCTTTGATGATGTAGCCACCGGGGTGGTGGCTCCTGTTTCCATGGATGATCCCTCGGTGTTTCCATTTCTTTCCCGAGT
This sequence comes from Adenophora triphylla var. japonica, assembly GCA_022495995.1. Classification (NCBI taxonomy): domain Eukaryota; kingdom Viridiplantae; phylum Streptophyta; class Magnoliopsida; order Asterales; family Campanulaceae; genus Adenophora; species Adenophora triphylla. The sequence goes on from JAFEMH010005505.1 coordinate 15,893, forward strand.
ATGGAGGTACGATGCCTTTCCTCCTCGGGTCATTCTCGAGCGTCAGAGGCCGGTGTTCTGACCACTTGGTACCTGGATTGGTACGAGGGGCATGCAGGAGAGACTCGGGTGGCTATTTTGAGACGGCGTGAGGCCATTGTAGGTGCGGAGGACCGGCTGTTTACGAGAGGAGGAGGGCCGAGGCGAGGGCCAATCCTCATGACGGGAGCGGAGACGGCGCGACCGATTATGAGGCTTACGTCAAGAGACGGGGAGAGGAGGGCTCCTATGCTACCGGCTAGGTTACGGGAGATGAGGGATGACGCTAGGGCTACTAAGGCCCTGACGAGAGGCTGGTTTGATAGACCTGTTCCTATACCCGGAGCTTGGTAGGAGGAATACCGAGCATTTTCCGGTTCGAAGAGAAAGACTCGGAGGGGAAGAAGAAGGGAGAGACGATGCAGTGGCTTGGAGTGACTACGAGGTTTCCAAGTATCCCTTTCTTGCCATGAGACACATTAGTTTGATTATGTATCTTAGTTTTCTTTTAGCGAGGTTGCCGGTTGTAGGAATGAATCGGGCTTAGACTCATCAAAGAGCTTTTAACTTGTAATGAATATTTGAATTGCTTTAGAGTTTTCGAGACGCTTTCATGGTCGATCAATTGTATTGATGCCAAAGTATGGCTTTTATTTGTGCTTTAGACCGAACCGTTTCATTTTGCCTACGTTCCCCTCATTTTGAGGAGCTCGGGTCTTCGTAGTTCAACTTGGTGAACTCTTTTTTGTTTTTTTTGTTTTTTTTGTTTTTTTTTGGTGCAACCATTTGTTTTTTACCTAGGCCGCCCTTTTCGGGTTTCTAACCTAGTTGGGTATTACTCTTTTAGCACTCTTTTTTTTTTTTGTTTTTTTTTTTTGTTTTTTTTTTTTTTTGGTGCAACCACTGTTTTTACCTAGGCCGCCCTTTTCGGGTTTCTAACCTAGTTGGGTATTACTCTTTTAGCACTCTTTTTTTGTTTTTTTTTTTGTTTTTTTTTTTTTTTTTTTTGTTTTTTTTTTTTACGCGTAGTATCTGCGCGGCTTGTCACCATTCTTTGGGTGTACTGAAAGGGATTCCGTCGAGGTGCAAGTTGCATGGCTCCTCAGGAGAAGATCTTACGGACGACGTATGGCCCGACCCATACGAGGCTCCCATTTGCCGAGAGGGTTGATACGGGAGGGGGCTTTTCTTTTAGAACGAGATCACCTTCTCGGATCTCCCGATGCTTTACTTTCTTGTCGAAGGCTCACGGCCATTCTTCCTTGGTAGGCCGGATGTGTTCCATGGCCTTCGGTCGGCGTTCGTCCGGTAGGGCCAATTCGTCATGGCGACTGCGGAGCCATTCGACCTCGTTGATTTGGCTTTCCGGCGGTATACGGAGCGAGGGTATTTCCGGCTCGATTGGGAGTACGGCTTCCATTCCGTATGTGAGGGCAAAAGGTGTTTCCCCGGTTGCCGTTCGGCGTGTTACGCCCAGCCCCGAGTGCCGAGTGTAACTTCTCGGGCCAATCTCTGCCTTGGACGGCCATTTTCCGGATGATATTTTCCGAGTCTTGTTTCTTTGCTTCGACGGCTCCGTTGGTTTGGGGCTGTAGGGTGATGACTTGTGACGGGTTATTCGGAATTCCGCCGGCAACTTTTCACATTCCCCTTCGAAGTGGGATCCATTATACGAAATGATTTCGGTGGCAACCGTATCGGCACATGATGTTTTCTTTGATGAAGAGGGCAACTTTCTTTGAATTGAGGATTTTGTAGGACTTTGCGAGCATCCTTTCGACTTCCTTCGAAGAAATCGCCAATCTGCGTCTCTTTAGGCTCTTCCGCGGTTCCCAAATTCACACTCGTCAAAATCTCTTCGGCGGCTTGGGCTCGATTTTCCTCTTCCGGACAACTTTGCTTAAAGATTTTTTTTTTTTTTGTTGTTTGATTTTTTTTTGTTTAATGTACTGCTTCTTTATCTAATGAATTATTATTAAAATTTTTTATTAATTAATTCATCATTAGTTAAAGTGGCAATCAAGGGATACTCGAAAGGTTCGTCATTTCATTGAAAACGAAAGGGAATACGGTGCTTGCTACGGACTCGTAGTCTTCGGGCGTAAGGCCATCGGACGACCCTAGAGACTCGATCTTAACGAGAGAGGCGGGAGGACTTGTCCTAGATTGACCTGAGGACGGGGGACCAATCCAAGCTTGGTGATCATTTCCTCCTTGGTCGCGGACGGGCACGAGAGAGTTTCCCAATTCTTTAGCGGCATCGTTGTTGGTGGCCTCATGACTCGGGAAGCTGTCTTTGTTTTGTTTTCCTTTCTCAATTGCCGCTATCATCTCTTGGGTGAGCCGAGATCAATCGAGTCTGGCACCTGGACTTCTTCTTCGAACAATTGCTTTGCATAACGAGACCATCCCAACCATCGAGGAAATTCCGTGGCCTTAGCTTTTGGCCTTGTCGGTTCGAATTCGGGTTTCGGATCTTCTGGGCGGGAGGAATAGTGGTTGTGAGTTTCTCGGCTGTTCCACCGGGTCGAGTACGCCTACGAAGGTATACTCACTCTTCGTGGTAGTGGTAGCCCCGGGTATCTTGGGTAGGTCCGGGAACATTCTACGGACCGGGTTAGCCTTGGTTCCTCTGAACTTGTTGAGGCTATCCTGTAGCTTTAGCCATCCTGCCGTAGGAGTGGGCTCTGTGATGTTTCTGGTTGTGTGGGACCCTTTACAAAGTAGTCGGCCAAATTAGGGCGAAGAGGAGAGATTTGGGATTGTCGGCGGGACCTTTCTGTGGCGGCTTCAAATCTCTTTCCCTTTGCGGTGTCAGGGGAGGCCTCATATCCCGGGCCGTGGCGAGTATTTTGTCCTTTCACTTCGATGAGTTTGAAAGTTCCTTGTTGGCGCTTCCCCGGACCGAGGCCGGGTAGATAGCTCATTTTCTCATCATTTTCAAGGCGGTGGGATTTTATCCCAGTGGCCGTCGAGATCTATGTTGCACACTTGGGCCTTGGGAGGCTCGGCCAGTGAAGCCCGTTAGCATGTGACCTTCCTCGTCATGTTTGATTTCGAGAATAGGTATTCCGCTGTATCTGTGCCCTCTAAAGTGACTAAATCTCCGTAAATGGTCGTCGAGATCCCCATTCGAGGCAATTTCACACCTTGGTGGAGGCTTGAGGCGACCCCTTTGACTTGGTGCGGCCAAGGTCTTCCCGACGGGGCATTGAAAGTAATCGGGATGTCGATAACACGGAATTCCACAGGTATCAATTTACATCCAAACCGAGAGGTCTAAAGTAGCAACTCAGGAATTTGCTCGGGATGTTGAGTCGTAAGCTTTGGCTGTGAGAGAAGAAGGCTTCAAGTACGTAGTCTTGATATCAAGCAAGCTCATGATCTTTCTTTGGAAGAATGTTCATTAGGACCCATTATCAACCGGGACCCGAGGAGGCGTCGTTCATCCAGTGGGCTGTGATGAAGAGAGGCTCATTATGATCGGCCCCAAATTGAGGGAGGTCGAGATACGTGAAAGTGATTATGTTCCCGTAGTGGATGTTTCCAATCAGTGTACCACATCATCGGGAGTAGCATCAATAGGCACGAGAGTGCGAGCCGGGCTTTCTTCCGGCTTCGGCTTATGGGGATAAGACGAAGTGAGTAGAGACCGAGAGGAAATGTTGGCTGTGTTTGCTTCATTTGGGTGAGCACGGGATCCTCTTTTCGAGTGCAGGTTTGTTGTCTTAGCATAGGGCGGCGATCTTCTTTTGGTGCTTGATACGTGGCCTTCTTATACGCCTTGGGATTTCCTTGGAAGATACGCCGAGATCGGGTCAACGGATTAACTTCCTCATCGATCGTCTCTTGGTGGATTTCTTCAATCTTTGCTAGGGTCGATGGGGAGCCCTTTTGGCTATTGGCCATTGGTTACGACGGAGCACAGCAGCGGTGCGGGCGAGCTTGAGTATCTTGGCCTCTTCTGGGCGGCCCTTATAAGCTGCTTCCCAAGTTACCGAGGCTTTTGGGTTTGGGGTTGTGTTGTTGCCCCTTGGATGGCCCACGAGCTAGGGCGTCCTCCGATTCACTCTCATGGCCGGCCTTGCTCATTGTTATCATGCAACAAGAGTCGCTATTGTCGGGACTCGGCGGCTTTTCGATTTCATCCCTTGGATGGCCCACGAGTTGTGGCTATCGGCCTCCATCTCATCGTATATCCTTTTTCTTTCGGTCTTGCGGGTAGGGCGGCCACGGGTGAAGGATAGGCAACGTTCCCCTTCGGAGCTTGAGGTAGCGGCTCGATAGATGCGTGTCCAAATAAGGAGCACCGGGGTCCATTGTCGGGCCTGTAGCAATTAGAAAGGCGTCATGTGGACTCATAGGTATGAAGGCCCTTTGGGGAGACGTTCGAGATCGATAACCCTTTTCGGTGATTGCGAGGCATTCGGCTGCGCTCGGCGGCCCGGTGACCCTTACGGTTGTTACGCCATCCGTTCGTGGGAAAGAAGAAAAAGATCCGATAACGTTTACGAATTCTTCATCTTAGGTGGTGAAACCCTCCATTTTCGACCGGTGCTTCAATAAACCCTCTCCATTCACCATTCGAGGTTCTTATAAGGAACGTTGTGTTCTAGGATTTCGGATATGTACGGATGCGGGCGCGGGCTTTCTTTGTCCCTCATCCTCTGGAGTATCCAGGGCATTGGCCACAAATGCATCTTACAAGTGACACCTCGTAGAGTGCTGTCTCCATTGGAATCGATCCGCATTTTTACGGCGGTCCTTCATTGTCGCTTGGTGACAACCAACCATTGTGGCTTGCTCCCGTGGGTTCATTTCGGGCATGATTGTTCCAGATTGATTAAGATGCAGGGCCTCGATCGACTCTTCGCTCTCGTCATCATCATCGTCATCGTCATCATCGTCATCTGTCATCGAATCGTCTTCCCATACCACGGGGATATCGGGCGAGAGAGAGCGACGGTCAAATCTGTTAGGGGAAGAGGGGTGCGTGCGGCCGCGAAGTTGTCATATGCTCCCATTCCGGAAGTGATGGTAAGCTGCGATTCGGCTTCTCCTCCCGAAATTGCGGGGGAAGAGTGAGAGGGGGTGGCACGTATTTGACACCGGGTAGGATATAGAAGGAATCCTCCTCTTCCGATTCTTCTTGTTCTCGGGATCATATTCGGGCTCTCCCAAAGCCAATTTGCGAAGTGTACTAGCTCCGGATGCTCTTCGGCCTCTTTCTTTGATAAGCCCCGATGCAGTGCTCGCCGGAAACTTTCTTGCTCAATCTTTCTTGATTGTTCTAACCATCTTGTATAAATAGTTCTTTCATGTTACGGCGGAACGGCCCGGTTCTTCGGTATCGGCCTTCCCTTCACCCGAAAAATAGCGGGCCTCGTATTCTTGCAAGGAGTCTCGACATGAGACCAAGATGGGTTGATTCGTTCGATATCCTCGAGGCGAGGGGAATCCGAATTCGGGATCCTCGACGAGGTTGGCCACGGGTATTTGGGGACCTTCATCGGCATCTTCTGGGCGTGTGAAGATTCTCCGCATTCAATCATATTCACACGATTATGGTTCCGTGGCGGAGTTTTTGGCTGTGTTGGGCCCCTCGGGGCCTTCCAACTTTCCTTGCTCTATTAGCCCTGGATTGCCTTTTTCGAGTGAAGCGGTATCGATCGGATGTCAGTGAGCTTGATGAAAGGCACAATACTTTGTAGTATCCACGGGAGCATTCGGATTTACGGGTTGGAAATTCTCCAAAGGCGGCAAGCCTTCTTTCACCGATCCCCTAAAGATGTCATTCGGGGGCATTCCAAAGTTTTCGAGATTTATGACCCGCGATGCAGGCTCGGCCGGTTTCTGGGAGCAAAAGGAGTCGTGTTATTACATTCTGTCCCGCATAGTTAATCATCTCTTTGCCTTTAGCGAGGGCGAGGCGGTGTTTGCGGGAGGAGCCCGATATACGTAGGCGGAGTGCGGCGGCCGGTTGCGATTGTAGGCCTTTTCAAACTTAGGCTGAGAGTTAACCATGGCCCGTAAGTCGAGTATGGGAAGTGAGCGAGGAGGCTCTCGAGATGTGGTTTCAAGCATGGCTGGAAGATGTCCGGTTGTTCCTCTTCGGAAGGAGGGATGGCCATTTCACGAGTTTCGAGATTCCACCGCTTGTAAAAGTCCCCAACATTCTCATCGGGGCCATTTGCTGCTTGTTGTTTGTAGGTCAACCCTATTTGTTTCCCATTCCAAGTTGGCCTTATATTTTTACGTGAAGGCATTGGTAATTTGGTCCCATGTGGCCACGGCTTCGAGGTTTCAAACGGAAGAACCACTTTAAGGCCTTTGGACTTCAAGGATAGGCGAAATAGTCGGCCAGCTGGCGATTGGTACATCCTTTGGCTTTCATCGCCAAGGTATACGTGTCCAAATGGGTTTTCGGACATGCGGTTCCATCAAAGAGATCCAGATTTGGCATCACGAATTTGTGGGGCGGGGAACAATGGAGTCGGGTGCAGTAGGCGGAAGGCGGGCTTCTTGGCGATCGGTTCGGCAATCTGCGCTTTCATTTCCTTGTGTTGTTCCATGAACCGGGCCGGATGAGGGTCTTGTGGCGGAACCATGGCATTCAAGCTAGTGGGTGAGCTAGAGAGGAGCTACCTGGAGCGGGCGGGTGGAGAGGCTGGCCGGTCGGGGACGTAGGTGAAAACGTCACAGGGTGAGTTACCACAGGGAGCATGAGTAGGAGCACGAGCAAAAGGGTAGAACCTTGCGGCTTCTTTGTGGATTTTCAAGCGGCAAAGTAGGTGGGGGCAGCCCCGATGTAGCCGGATAACTTGGATTTCCAGTGGGGCCCGTAAGTAGGCTTGAGTGCGGGGCTGCTGTCCGGATTGTTGAATTGCATGGGCCTTGTGGTGAAGGTGTGTAACCAGGGAGTCTTGCGGTCTGGTGATTCGGATGACAGGGATGGAGGCTTGGTAACCCATAGAAGTCTGAGTGAGGAATGGATTTGTGTGAGGAGCTTGGTGAACTAGTGCATTACGAGGAGGGCTCCTGGCGTGTGGTCAGAACCAAGTTGTGGCGGCATTCGAGCTGTGGCTGTTCTTTGTGAAGGTCGGATTGATCGGTTCCGGGCGAGGAGGGATCCCGATCAGCTGGCATTCGAGATAGCCCCAACCATGAGAAGACATTCCGTGCGATTTTGCCCCAGCGATTTGTGCCGTCGGGCTGCATGGATCCGGTGGTACGTGGTTGGGGAGGCTGGTGACCGAAAATCGAGGAGCATGGGTTACGGTAGTGGCACCATAGGAGGTGGGTGGCGGCATCCTGGTGTAATCGGGCGGCGAGAGTGGGGTTGGCATCCTCGTCTTCTTCCACGGTGAAGGTGCCATCGGATTGAGGCAGCGGCCGACCGTGACTCTTAATAGCCTCCATAAATTTGTTTAGCTGTGCTTCTGTCGTAACCTCATACGATTACGCTAGCGATTCCACTTTGTTGCTCTGTACGAGGGTCCGGGAGGCGGAGTGACGTTATCCCCATCATTACCGGCGATGCGAGACATTACGAAACCGGAGTTGGAACAAACGGCGAAGGCGACGATGCGCTTGACTCTTCCCAGCGATCAAACGGTGACCCGGTGCCGAAACCAAGCTTTGTGCGGAGGCTGCGGGGGAAAGGACATGAAGGTTCGAGATGTGCAGGAATGGAAGGAGGGTAGGTGTTTGGGCTTTAGGCTCATGCAACATGCGGTTATTTGTTCACGTTTACTTAAAACATGTTTTATTAACCTAATCGGTTGGAAAAGATTGCTCTTCTTTTCGCAAACTACTCGATTCTGGATCGGTGGGCCCGTCACTACGTCTATAAGCCCCTCGTATTCCACTGTATTTCGACCTCCCGGGGTGGGACGGCCCGGGCGAGGTCCTATAGGGCAAGCGGGTCCCACCGACAGAAAGAAAAATGATCCTAGAAGTCGGCGGGTAATCGAGTCTTAACGAGCATTCGATGTAAATTACGGACAAAGGCGACGTTAAAGTCAAGATCGTGTCAGGAGCTCGACGAAAAGTCGGCATGATTTGGACGATAAATGTCCGCTATTGATCTTGACTTGTCGTCGGTTAAGCCGTAATTAGGCATGGAATAACCGTTAATCCTTGATGACTCGGTGTCAATCTTTGGGAGTCGAGTGTATAATTTGTGCCGGTCGAGCCGAAGTCAAGGCGCCGGTCAATATCTTGGTCAAAGTCTGCGGCGGAAAACCGGCGGGAACTTCGGCGGTGCGGCGATTAGGGACCCGAGAGATATTGAGTCGGTATGCCGACAAAGGCTTGAAAGGAAAGGTCTATACACGGACGGGGCATGACACGGACCGGACTAAAAACCAACGGGTCTCGGACAAAGTGTGTCACGGACAAGTGCGTGGTCGACACGAGGCTCCGTGGGATGTTTGGGTAGTCACAGTGCTCATCAGAGGCGTAATAAGACCAAACGGACCGCGACAAGGATTTCCCGGGTTAAGGGCGTAGTGTGCGGTGTACGGTCACGTGCGCGTAGTGTGCAAGCGATCTATATTCTTTTTCTGAGTAAAATAGGAATTTTTTTATGTGTCTTAAAAATATGATGCATGATTTTTTTTTTGGAAATTTTCTTTTTTTTTTGAAAATCCCTTTTTTTTTTTGAATTTTTTTTTTTGAAAATTTTAATGAGCACATAAGCACGAAAATTCCGACAGTTAGGGACATTATTCCGACAGTCAAAATTTTGACTTTCTCCAGGCGGCCAAAACAACATGAAAGCGTGCAAAAATCAACACACACACAAAAATGATTTTCAAAGCCGGGACGGAAGCTTGACCCTCAAAAGCTTTTTTTTTGAAAACGGTGATACCGGTACGTGGGATTGTTAGACCACAATTTATCCCCGACTCGTGTTAGGAGGCGATAACGGGAAATTTAATGGTTTCCACCAATATACCGAATACCATTTTTTTATTAAAAAGCTTAGTCCCAGTAGTCGCCCTTTGTAACGATGTGTGTTGCCTTTTTCGCGGGAAAAATTCGATTTTTGCGTTTCTTTGAAAAACCAAATAAAACCGGAAAAAACGGAGTCGCCACGCCATTTTAATTTTGAAGGGCCAAAACTTTGAAAAAAGCCCGAGATCAGAGATTTAGGTTCGGAGGTCATGTTACGCGTCGGGAAGGACGTTAGTGTGCACCCGACGCGCCTCGTAAAACGAGTCTTCCAAGCTGAAAATCATTTGTGTGTGTGTGTGTGTGTGTGTTTTGGCCAAAATAAGTTGAAACTGGAAAAAGTAAAAATTGGGATGTCTTTTTAAGACTTTAAACTGATCCCATGATTTTTTGGAGAATTTTTGGTTTGAGATTTGGTACTCAAAAAACCTTTTGAAGTTGAGAAGTCACTTCTGCCAGAAGGAAATGGCAGCAGACACCTGATTTTGAAATGGATTCAAGGGTCCTAAAACTTCATAATCTGGATGAACTCAGAGAATGAAAGTTTCTCTAGACTCCTTGAATAAACTTTGTGTGAAAGAAATTTCCATTTTGGAGAAGATTTGAGGGGTCAAAACCTTCTGGAAACCTCAGATATGAGATCTGGATTCCCAGAAGCTGATGAACTAGCCTCTGAAAGAAAAATTGAAAAGAGGAGTTTTACTCACCCAAAAAATAAGGTAAAAATATGTCTGGAAAGCTCTGGATGTTGGCTACAAAAAGTGTTTTGTAGTCAACACCAAATTCCAAGTTCATCTGTGTCCAAAAATTAAGACCATGGACTGAGGTCTGAGAAAATTGCTACTGGACAGCAACTTCTCAAGAAAGAAAATATGATTTTAAGGGGTTTTGCAACCATGCTTGTCCCCATTTCCCTAGGTTTTGGTTAGTGATCACTAGACATTTTAGTGGTTAATCAACTATACCAAACCATCCTTTGGGTACATTAGGACTAAGCATTTCATTTGCTTGGGGAGGGGGATTTTACCCTTTGAAATCAAGATTTAGTGCTTGAAAATGGTTTTTTAGGGTTTTGAAAGTGCATTTTTGCAAGTAAGCAAGAAAAGCTTTGAAAATAATGTTGATCTTTGTAGAAGATCATCCATGGAGATGGTCTTCCATGGTGATCTTCTTAGATCTAGAGAAAGAAGATGAAAGAACTACATTTTGTAGTTTGAAGATGCATGCATGGATGAGATTTAGGGTTAGGAAGAGGAGGGTTTACCAATCTTCCTTGTGTTCTTGAGTGTTTGGCTTGAGTGTATGAGTGTTTAGGGCTTTAATATGAGAGTGAGTGGATGAGTATGAGTTGGGAAAGATTGGAAAGAAAAAGGTGACAATTCTTGAGAATTCTCACTGTTTTCTCTCTATATTTCGCCAGAATTTCGTTGCTATTGTGTTCTTCCTTCTTATTTTTGTGACTGGAGGGCTCAATTTATAGCCCTCTGAAAATTACAAACTTGTCCGCGCGGATTGGATCAGGCAGCGTGCACTGTTCATTAAATGCAGCTTCAGCTTTGGACAAGAAGAATAATCTTTTTCAAAATTCAAATTGACCAGCCAGTTTTTGTTTCCAGCATTGCTATATTTGGTTTTCTTCATTTGTTTTTCTTTTTTGAGATTCTTTTTTAAGGTTTAACCTTAAATAACAATGCCCATTTTACCCTCACTTTGTTAGAAATGTTAGGATAGTTAGGAATTGTTAGAAATGTTATAACTTTCGTTAATTTTCTAACGAAAATTCTAACAAGCTCAAATTGGAGCACTTACAAGGACGTCAAGATATGCAAAGTACCAACGGATGACAACATTTCGGACCCTCTCACCAAGACTTTACCACAAGCTAAACATGATGGTCATGTTAGGTCCATGGGTATAAGATACATGAATGATTGGGCCTAGTGCAAGTGGGAGACTGTAGGTGTTAGTGCCCTATGCCTATAGAGATAGACCTTTATGTAATGTCATTGTTCATTTATATATGAGATTGCTTCTTTGATTATTATATGTGTTTGCATGTTTAGTTATAATAATCGTGTCCCTAGTACTTATGAAGCACTAGTATGAAGTCTAATGGATAATCATGTGATGATTATATGCATGGAGATGCACATTAGATTCATGGGTACTTGTTAGAGAACAAGGTACTGGACTTGACCCATTATGAGATTTATGTCATGGTCATATGTCATAATTAAATCTCATATAGTCATATCATTGATATCCTTTGACTTGAGATTATCATCGTCTTCCGCTCGATGAATATCATGTTTGATATAGTTTAACGTTGTCTTTAACCGGATGACAATAAGGGCTATCATTGGCATGGTATGATTCTTGTTGGGAAGAATGATAAGTCAAGATGGAAATTGTCCCTCGTAAAGAGAGATGTTTGCTAGGCCACTCGTAAGTAAGATTGATGTAGTGCATGGCCATGCCCGAATGAATTAATGTGATTAATATCATTCGATTAATCAATTTACTTGATAACGAGAAAGCATTGAACAATATGAGTTGACGTGGACCATGACTCATGTTCAATATAACATCGTGTGACAATGGGATTGTGATATGTTCTATATAGGAAATCGAACTTGATATTATATTATTTGGGTAGGCATGATGGCTTGCTACAGTCCGCTCATGTCTTATGAGGATCGATGTGATCGAACTCATTGCCAACATAATATAGTCCTATGGGGTCACACGCATCGAACGAATTGTCAAAAATAAAGAATATGGAGTTTTTGTTCTCAGGGGACGACTCGTCCCGTGCCAGGCTCAACTATTCCCCTTAAGGGGACGCCGGTCGGGCCGGGTGCCAGGGGACGACTCGTCCCCTGGGGGACGACTCGTCCCCTGGGCACTGGACTGACGCGGAATTGACTTAAAACTAGGGTTTTCACGAGGGGAAAAGTTTTATAACGTATAAATACTTACCCCTGGTTGCCCTAGCCGTCATTAGAACGTTTTGGCTTGAGAGAAACACTTAGAGTGGGAGATTTCAATTGAGAATTGAGAATCAAACACCACCAAATCCATTGTTCTTCATTGATTGAAAGGTGTTTCAATCAATTGGATCTAGCAATCCTCCTAGAAGAGTTCTAGGGTTCGTTCCGCGCGTGGATAAACATAGAGGATCTTCGTTCATCAAGATCTTTGGTTCGTGATTCCCGTTCGTTCATCAAGGATTAACAAGATCATTCAATCTGGAGTTGGGTCAAGTTTATCAAAGGCAAAAGCATTCAAGGTTGGTAATTCTATTTCATCTCTCTTAATTATTCATCTAGAACGGATTCTAGGGCTTGGGGTTTTTCGAGTTATTGCTTATTCCGCTGCGCATGGACCCTCGAAACCCAACAGCATCTGCTTGATGAAAGCAATTACGCACCCAAAATATTCGTAACAATCGACCTATGATTCTTGAGTGGCCTGTGATAAAACAAGCCTTGAGGCAACGATTTTTACCCGCTGATTTTGAACAAAAACTATATCGGAAATTTTTGGAGTGTATACATGGTACTAAATCTGTTGGTGCTTACACGAATGAATTTCACTCTTGGTCTGCACGTAATGATTTGTGTGAGTCGGATGCACAATTAACTGCTAGGTTTATTTCGGGGCTTCGTGTTGATATTCGTAATCAGGTTGAGTTGACACATTTTCACTTTTTGGATGAGGCTATTGATTGGGCTTCCACAGTTGAACGTCAGCTTACTACTCTTGGGAGCGTTGTTTCTTACTCTTCTGTTGGTAATGCGATTGTGGCCAAAGAGCCAACACAAGGTGTGGATCCTAAATCCGTTGTAGCCGTCAAACTAATTTGGTTGTTGTTTCGGCTAAGAAGCCCGCTGCTCCTGCTACTGGTGGTCAACAGAATGCAAATCTTTATGCCAAAAACTATGGCACCAAGTGTTTTAAATGTGGGGAAACTGGCCATATTTCCAGTGGTTGTCCTCTTAGAAAGAATGTGAATATGGTGGCTCGTGAGGATGGCGATGATGATGGCAATGGTGAGATCGTTTATATCGATCCTAATGGAGATGATGATGAGTGTAGGGACCATGAGTCGTATGTGGTTCGTAAACTTTTGTGTCCTACTCCCATAGAAGAGGGTAATCCTACTCGACATAATATATTCCGTACAAAGGGTAAGGTCAATGATATGGCCGTACACATTATTATTGATAGTGGAAGCAGTGAGAACTTGGTGACACGTGGTTTAGTAAATAAGCTCAAGCTTGAGGTGCGTAACCATCCTTCTCCTTATTTTGTTGGGTGGATCAATGCTACGGGCTCTTTGAAGGTAACACATTAGTGTATCATTCCTTTTGCTATTGGCAACTATATGGATGTGATTACGTGTGACATTGTGGATATGAGCGCATGCCAGTTGTTGCTTGGGAGGCCATGGCATTTTGATGTTGGGTCTATGCATTGTGGGCGGACTAATGTGATCAGCCTTATGAAGGATGGAGTCAAGTTTAATCTTTGTCCATTGAAAGCTAAAGGGGTAGACGGTAGTAAAGGGGCCATGAAAGGGATTACTTCCTTGTATGTTCCAAAATCTTTTATTTCAGGTACTGCTACATATGGAGCTCAGAAAAGCAAGGCTAATCGGGTGGGACCATCCGTTCATAAGAAAGCTCCGGTACAAGGGGCGAGAAGACCCAAGAGGGAGGTTACATGCTCAAGATCAGGGCCGGCCCTGAGGCAAGACATGTGAGGCTCCAACCTAGGGCCACCAAAAATACTAGTATAATTAGGGCCATAAAATGTCATAAAATAGTACCTCTCCCAGTGGTTAAGGGCCTCCTCTAAGTTGCTAGGCCACCAGGGATCAAACCACGGCATCCTCACTTTTGATATTTTTACTCAATTCTTTTTATTTGGGCTTTGTAATGAAGGACTACCTAAAAACTTGGCCTAGGGCCTCATTTGCAACAGGGCCGACCCTGCTCAAGATATATGACGTTTATGCCCAAGAGACGTGTTCCTTTTTCGGTACATGATTCAGGGACGAATCATTTTAAAGAAGGGGTGTATGATGTAGCGAGAGCAATGAAGAAAATCAACATAGTTGAATTTTGATAAATTATTTGATTGCTTTGCAATTGTAAGTCTTTCTTGACTTGTTGAAGGTGGATTCCTTCGAGAGGGTGGATTCCTTCTGTTATTCGAGGTTCTCATCTTTAAGGTGTTAATCTTGTCAAACCCTAATTCGTGGATTCGAATTGGGTTAAATAGTTGTTGATTCAATTATTTGTCTATCCGGTTACTATTTTATTTTATTCCGCTGCAACTCATTTACATCAAACACACACACACACACACAACAAGACATTCCAACGTCTTGTTCTCAGTTATATATCCTCAAGAAATCTTACCCTCACACTCGAGAGCCTGAGCTGGATTAAGCCCCGATTTTATCTTTAACGTTGCTTATTCTCTTTGTTATGTTCTAGGTACCACTAAATATCCTGTCAAATATCCTATCCTCAATTCAGATCCCGAAAGTCATGACGTCAGTAGTAGTAGTAACAGTTGTATAAATCCCTATAAAAAAATTATGAGTAAGAATGACCTTATATGTCAAAAGCACTTTATCGTTACGTGTTATTTTAACCACCGGTTCTCTAGTGTCGCATTAGGTTGATTGTTCCCGTTCACACGGGGGTAAATTTTTTAGCTTATGCTTGAACGTAACCCATCTTGAATGTAAGTGTAATTCTCAAGATAAATTTACTCTTTGCACATTTAATTCATGCTAACCCCTTTATCCTAAAATGAATGTGAAATATAGTTCAAATTTGTTTTTCATTTCATTAACTAAGAGCAATTTTTTTTTAAAAAAAATAGTATTTATTTCGAGACTAAATGAATATATTCAATATATTTATTCATTAAAAAATAATTTAAGTCTAATTCTATCAATGTTTAAAAAATATTTAAAGTGAAGTATATTTAAAATATAGGAGTATGAAAATATGAGTATTAGGAGATGTTAGTTTTGAATTAATTTATAATCAAATCCGCAAAACGCAACCCGTGTAAAGAGACAGGCCAAATTTGAAATTTAGGTCACGAATCGAGCCAAGTCCACGAGCTTTTTGGCCTGCTAAGTCCGTCATTCCAAAGCCTGCCAAATTTTAATTTTTGAATAAATATTAGAGTTTTTTCACTTAGAATAAAGGAATCATTAACTTAGTTGATAGGTGATTGCATGTTAGATACTTTGACTCAGGTTCGACTCCCTTGACTCTAACTTCACTATTTTAAATTTTTGAAAATTTAGAAAGAAAAATAAATTCGTCAAGCCCGTTTCATTTCAGTAGATCCATGGGCAAACGGGACGGGCCGAACATCAGACATACGGACCGGTCGGGCCGAATCCACCAGATCCGCGGGCTTGGCATTTGGCGGGCCGGGTCGGGCCAACCCACTGTGTATCATCATGAAAACTAGTTTTTCCAAACACGTAGAAAAAACTAGTTTTAAAAACACACGGTGTCATTTTCGTAATTAATTGAAACTTTATTTAAAACACGCAGTGACATTTTTAAAATTAACTGACACTTTTTCAAAATCAGTAATAATGTTTTTCAGTGTCAGGTCTAGTGTAAAAATTGTGTCACTTGGTGTTTTTATAGTGCAAGTGTTAATATTGAATAATGCAACAGTGTTAGTTTTATAAAAGTGTCATGTACAGTAATAAAAAGCGTCAGTTTTAGTTGTAAAAGTGTTAGATGTGTTAATAAGTTTCGATTATTTACGAAAATGCCACCGCGTCATTTTAAAAAAAAGATACAGTTATTTACAAAAATGTTACCGTGCATTTTTAAAAAGTTTTAGTTAATTAAGAAAATGCCATCACGCATAAACTAATTTTTCTAAATTACTTGAAAAAATATTTTTTTTTAGATTTTGACTTAAAAATATTTACTGTCCTATTTGAATTCATAGTGAGCAAATTAAATATCACAAACAAATATCCATTTCTTCCTTCAAAAATTGTCATATTTTATCTTATAGTCAACTTAATTAAATAGTAACTGTAATTTAATAAAAAAAATTATCCTCTTAAAATTTTGAAGATTGTTATTATTATTATTATTATTATTATTATTATTATTATTATTATTATTATTATTATTATTATTATTATTATTATTATTATTATTATTATTATTATTATTATTATTATTATTATTATTATTATTATTATTATTATTATTATTATTATTATTATTATTATTATTATTATTATTATTATTATTATTATTATTATTATTATTATTATTATTATTATTACATTATTTAAAATATTATTAATACGATTTTTAGAATTTAATTCCAAAATTTTATGAAGATAATTGATATAAAGTCCATTTAAATTGATCATAAAAATGAAAATAATACAACTTTTTGGAAACGGTATACTCCTTCAATCTCACAATAATAATGATGTTTTCACTTTTTAATTGTTAATTTGTATGTAATTTGAGCAATAATTTTAATTACTTTAAGTTTTTATTTCTAAGAATCATTTTTTTTTACTTCTATATAAAATGTTAACTTTTAAAATGATGAAATAAATTTAGGCGTGACAAGAAATAACGCATTTAATGTTTAGCGTGACAAGCCATAATATAGCATTTAATGTTATTTAATGTTGAGGCAGAGGAGTATAAGAGTATCCACAATGGTAAAGCTCTCTAGATAGCTTTTTTTATATTTTCTATGAGCCACATCATTATAATTCAAAACTTAATTTGGCATAAAAATTAAAATTAAAATTAAAAAAAATGATATATTGTGAGTGTAGATAGTTGGATGAGGGAGAGAAAGTGATGTAAATAGATAATTATTGTGAGTATGACAAGTGAATCTTAATTTCATTTGAAACTTTGTTGATTACTTTGAAACGATCAAATTAGGTCATTTTATATATTACTATGAAACCTGTGACTGATCTAGGATTTATTGTAAGGGAGGTCAAATATTACATAGCAAAAAAAAAAATTTAATTACACTATTAAAAACAATAAAATTTAAAGCAAATACATCAAGCCCATTTTTTTCATCGTCACGAGTTTAAATTTTCAAAAATTAATGTTTCATGAGTGACTATTTTCTTTTAAAGATACCAAATGTATTTTCTTAATATGTGTATCAAATCATTATGATCACTTAGTTTGGACTAGACTGTGTATAGAAAGGCAACAAAAAAGAAATACATAATATTGTTACTTTTAATTCTGAAGTTTCTTAAAAATAATTATTTTAATAACTGAAATTTGATATACAAGAGTGACTCTAAAAATTTTCAAGGGTCAAAATGAAAATAATGCAAAAATTAGGGGGGTCAATTGACCCCTCCCCTATACGTACATCCGCCCCTGTATGGAACGGAGGGAATACTTTATAATTTACGCCTTACGGTTACGGTGAATATGTAATTGAGTTTATATGAACACGTAACTTTTAAATCTGAACGAACCACGAAATGCACAACATATCCAATCGAAGAAAATTTTGAGACCTACAAGCTCTACCCTTTGACACAAGGTTTAAAAACCTCAAATATATCAGTTAGGCCTTCAAACATGCCTCTGAAATTTTTATAAATGGAATGTTAAAATATGACCCTTGATAATGTTTAAGATTGACAGGTGTAGTGTTAAGGAATGCTAGTGCATTTGTTTTTTTAAAAGTTAGTGCATGTGTTTTTAAGCTCTAGTTCATATGTCTCGAAGATTGTCAGTCATGTGAGTGTCGGTCCATGTTTTAAGAATATCAGTTGCAGTCTTATGGTATATCAGGAGGAGGTGTTGATTAGTTCTGATTATTTACAAGATGCCACTTGCACAATTTTAAAAGAATTTCCTTAAATACAAAATATCATCATCTGATTTAAACTCAGTTCAAAAACACATTTAAAAAAAAAAAAAACTTAAGAAAAAATACATTGTTTTATTTTTCCAAAATTTTACTTATTTTATTAGTGATAGTTTGATAATTAATTCCAACCTTTCATCAAATATCAACCATATATCACCCATTTAATTTGAATTTAGTCATGGATAATGGAGTGCGTGAATTCAACCGTATAAACTTAGGGCTCATTTGGTAGCACAACTGAATTAGCTTGTATTAATAACAAGGGATTATTACTCCCTTCCTTAGTATAATTAATACAGGTAAAATGAGCTTATCCTTACTTACAGGGTGTCATATTTATCCAAAACCTTATTTTCTACCAAACACTTATCTTAAACATATCGGGGATTAATAATCCCATCCTGAAATGGTAAAAAGTGTTTTGATTGGTCATTAATATGTAGCCTTTGGACAAAATTAGTATTCCTTTAAGGAGGGACCACAGAATATTCATCAGTTAAAATATTTCACATGTCAATTTTGGTTAATTAATATTCTCATGCCTTGAGTTACGCACGTGGAGTCGTGGACCACCCCTATCGGTTATTTTTGTTCAAGTTCTTACTCCATATCCAAATATTTGTTTCAAAATAATTTTATTTTATTTTTATTTTAAAATTATTTTTAGTATTTATTTTGGGAAAATAAGGGATATGGTTAAATACAGAAAACTATGTAAATTACCAAACTACCCATTTATATACTTAGTTTTTTTTTTCTGTCTTTCCATCTTTCCCTCGACACATGACGAAGAAGATGAGAAAACACAAAATCACAAATCAAATCAAATCAAATTGAGAATGAAATTGAATCAAATGAAATTGAAATCGAATCAAATGAATGAAATTAAACTCGAGATTGGATCAAATGAAATTGAAAAAGGACTCAGTTTATGGGTGGTGATATAACAGTATGGTCGGCAAGGCATTATCTGCCATTACGACGAACGAGACCTATCACATTGATTCATCACTGCCCCCAATTTTGAAAAAGGAAACTGAATTGCTTTAGCCCTAGTGCTTGTGTGTGTGTGAGAATAAACCTCGACGGCGAATCTGACAAGCTTTGCCGGCGTAAGGGCTTAACCTAGAATGGCGAGGAGGAAAAAAAACCTAGAAATGTAAGTGAAGAGGAGGCATCAACGAAATTGAATTGG